>BSBN01001153.1:0-115000 GCA_027924645.1 Cunninghamia lanceolata
CTTGCGTGTGGGTAAAAGTGGTCATAAGAAATGACCTAGGGTTCAAACAACACTTTGGCTTTACTATAAAAGCATCAAACCATAAATTTTCCCTAAACTAAATGCCTCATACTATCTCCTATTCTCTCTAGCGAACATGTGATCTTATGGTGGCATCCAGGGATCATAGGGTCTACTCCAGGTTTAAATTTGCATATTTTCTTAGCCTTCTTCACCTTTAGACTGCTCATGGTCAATTCTAGAAGGAATGTATTTGTTTATATTTCTTGGGCACTCATGTACACTATAGCACCAGACCTCTCTATGAGGTAGCTAGAAGGTTTATCTATAACCTACTTCGTCCTCCTTCCCTAAGGCTTCGTAAAAAAATGACTTACCCCTCTTTTATTTTGTTTCTCTTGTTTTTTGTGTGTTACAAGAGCAACCAAAGGCGGACTTGCAAGGAGGCGCAATGGGACTGTTTAGCAGCTCGTAGAAATTTTAGTTTATTTTTCTTTTCTTCTGTCATCAAAATGATAACAATAGCTCAGATAAGGAAATGACCCTCCAAAGAAATGGTTGACTATGGGTCAATGTCAAACTATGATATTTCTCTTTCCAGCTCTAGGTTTAATAGTGGTTATTTTCTTGCAAGGCATCCAAGGGTATTGAACCCCTAAGAAACAAGTCATAGCCAAGGTGTCACAGCCTTGCTTGTGGTTATCCCTTCTACATCTCTCATTTAGTGCAAATGGACGAGCTCCTTGGAAAGTTCGTGGGTTTTGGATTTGCAATTGCTATCTACGTTTTCTTGAAAGTTTATGAAATGTATTCAATGAAATTATTTTGTGAATTTCAGTAACTATTGAATTTCATGCAATAACATCATTTAAAGAATTATGTCAAATTACTACCATGCTTTGTCTATATCTGTATGTGTTTGCATGTATGTTCACTAGGATGACTGCAATATAACATATGACAAAGAATACCATCCCATTGTGTTCAATGGTTGTTCAGAACCTACTCTAGGCACATATGAATCCTTGCGTGAGCATAGGGGTAAGTGAGCAACAAGAATATATTGATAAAGGAAGATAAAGCCACTCAATGAGGGAAAATTGACCATCTCTTTCTTATTTAAAGTATAGGTAGAGCTATCTTGCTATCTATATGTTTCTTATTTTTTTACCATTTCCTCATGTTTTTTTCCTACACATTGTGTGGTGATCATATACCTTTAGAGATGGTAGGGGAAGGGCTCCTATGAGTTGTGGGCTACCAATAACATATTCAACCCCTTGCTTAGATCTACTGGGACATCCAAGGAAAACATAGGCAGATTATACTTTTCTGAAAATTACTTTATATGGGTACTGAGTTTAGGATACAAGGGTTCAGCCTTATCATTGGTGTTGGATATTAGAAAAGTTGTATTTTCTTAACTCTAATACAGAAATCTAAACATCTATTTCCTTCTAGATTGCTACCAATTTATAATGGAGGAGTTGATTTGTTTGGTTTGCACAGAAACTAAAAATTATTGCATTTCTTGCTTTGTAATAAAAAAGAAAGGTAGCTCAACAAGCTTCCATCTTTCAATTAACTAGTTGGTATGAAATAAATCACACAAGAAAATTCATTTATTGCATCCTAACAAATAAGGTTTAATCTTCTACTTACAGAGAAATTATTTATATTTCCTTACTCTACATTGAATACATAATACAAGTACATATCATATCCATTAAATGAATCTTAAGTTTATAGTCCATACAGCCTCTAAATTTCTTACACATTATAAATTAGACACTACTAAATATATGCATAATATATTACCATAGAACTTCTGTATTCTCATGAAATTCTTAAGTATACACAATAACATTGTTGGATTATACAGGTAATGTCTTTTCCTCAGTATTTGCTTCTAGATGATCTGATTCCACCAACCTTTCCACAAACATGCCAAACCTACATGAGTCAAGGTCCTTGGGTATAGCCTGTGGAAAGCTTACCGCCCAACCTAGGATAGTAGCTATCCACCCTTGATCTAGGGGAGGACACAGGGAGACTAGGGAGCACACACACACATTTACTACTTAAACAAATTTATGCACCCGCATAAACACAATGACACAGACATAGACACAGACACAGACACAGTCTTACTTTTTTATAGATTTCTCACAGAATAGGCACAAGAAGAATTTCTATAGGAATCTTCACATAGGGGGAAGAGAAGAAAATTAAGCCTGTAAGGAGTCCAAATCAATTCTTATTCCAAAATCTCCTTTTATGGGTACTCTTACGCTTGTGTGCATATGTAGGGGTACTCTTACCCACTTTTAATTAATTTTTTTGTTCAATAGTCACATGGGGTACTCATACCCTTTTTCCAAAATTTTATTAGGGGTACTCACACCCAATTCAACTTCTTCAAAAGTTTAATATGGGGTACTCATACCCATGTAAAAATCCTCCCTACCAGGACATTAAATTCCTTCTACCCCTCATACAATAGACATACAACCATTAGCCAATCCACAGTTTCCACTTAATCACAACAACCTTACATCTCTCTTTACACAGAACAAATTTACAGCACTTATTCTTTTTTAAGAGTTTTACATTAATCAGATAATAAAATAGGAGCCTACCTAGAATTATTAGTAGGACTTGTGGACTAGTTCAGCGCCACAACAATCTCCCTTTCTCCTAGTTTTGGTTTTTCTCACTTCCCTTTTTCTCTCTCTAATTTTTTTTTTCTACAGTCCAGTGTAAAACTAGAAAACCAGCTAACTTCCCCTTTTCTTTCCTCACATTTTACCTTTTTTTTGTTACCTTCTTTCCCACTTGTTTACACCTATCCCTAAAGACAGCATGTGTCCCCATAAGTGGACAGCATGTGTCCTTATGTGGACAACATGTGTCACCTTAGGTGGATAGCATGTGTCCCTTCCAAAGACTTAATTTAATTAATTTAAAATTGAATCTTGTCATTAAAATATATACTCATAAAAAGGTGTTCAAACAATTATTTTCTCTAATTTTATTATATTTTCTAAAGGGGGCCCACCTAGACCTAGGACAAGGGCTTTATTTTTTAAACAAAAATGCATTAATTTTTAGTTATTAATATGATGGAAGAATTATTTAATTCCCCTTACATAAAAAACAACTTCACAAGACTTTTAGAACAAACATGCTTGACACAAAATGACCCACATGAGCAATTTCCTAGTTCACATCAATAATTCCACAATTATAAAACTTGGTGTCATGTATCATCAAGACAAGACACACTTTCATGTACCACATAGACACCACATATTCATGACCATACAATGGACCTAAGCCTCTCCAAATAGGCTAGGTCAGCTTACTTGGGAACCACAATAGGTCTCCAAGTGTTTTCCCCATTTCCACTGACTCAATCCTGCGCACTTGTTTGGAAAGAACCACATGTCAGTTATGATAATAATAGCTGAAGCAAAGATACAATAACCATTAAATACTTTGTATAAATATATATAATTTTAATCTTTCTTGCAAGATATAAGAATCTTTCATTCACAAGATAATTGAATTGGTCTCCAGGCACACGAGGACATGAATATATCTAACATATAAATAATGAAATCAAAGCAATAGTAATACTAGACAACTTCTTACTGATGATGGCATGGTTCGGTGGTTAATTCGCTCGGTTGTAGTGGCGGCCACCAAAGTTCAAACCCCCGCTGGGCCAACAAGCTCACAAGGCTTTACGCCTTCGCTGGGCCAACGAGCTCGCGGGTTTGAAGTATTCTTGCTAGGGGATGAGGTCCCCCATGTTGTGGCCTCATCGGTTCATTGTTCCAAGCAAAAGCATTCGCATGGAGCCGGAGGGCGTGTCGCACCAACATTGCTAGTCATGTTAAAAAGTTTACCAGGTGCATTATAAAAAAAAAAATACTAGACAACTTCTTTCATGAACAGATGCAATGCTATGTGTGATTAGTGAAAACAAGGTGAGATGAAAAACACAAAATAAAAGCATAAAACAAAGCCTTATACATCACTAAGATTCACCAATCCAAGATAGGGTGGTAGAAGCATGCACCCAAGAGCTCCTAGATATACCCTAGATAATAGATTCAAATGTAAAATGCTCAATCTCAATGCAACTCACTAATTCAAGAGAATTTTTGGCATGATAACATTACTTAGAAATTAGATGATGAAATGGCTTGGAGGATGTTGTATTTATAGGCATTTTGGAGAGATTTTGATCCAATGGTTGAGATTGATTTGAGAGATCAATGGTGGATGATGAAGATAATGTGGAGGGCCTAGATCTCATCTTGGAAAATGGAGGGCAAGGAATAAAGATGAATTTTTAATTCATCTTGGGAAGAGGGGTTCATAAATGAGGTGGAGTGTGATGGATTATTTGTGAATTAAAAATTCACATGGGGAAGGGTAAAATGAATCTAAAATTCATTTGGGGAAGAGTGGATATTAATGAGGTATGACATGTGTAAGGGGTGTAAGAGGTATTAAATGAGGATTATGACACATGTGTATAAAAAAATGGTTTATATGCCAGGATATATTTCAATTTTTTACTTGTGGGGTGTGGGGAAGGGTGTTAATCAAGGTTTGACCATTTTAATTGAGGCGATTAGCCTAATTAATATGGCTGGAAAAAATTAGGGAATAGGTTAATGGGAGGTTTAGATTAATTAAATAAGGTTTTATTTAATTAATCCTAGGTCTAGGGTCATGTAGGATAGGCTAGGTAATTAAATAATAGATATTTAATTAACTAGGGTAGGGATAGGTTGATTAATAAGTTAAATTAATTAGATAAATATGATTTACCTAATTAATTGGATTTAGTGGACAAGGGGAATCAACCAAATAAATATTGCATATTTATTTAATTAATAGGCTAAGGTTGAACTATTGAATTAATCAAATTAATTCAATTGTAGGTGATAAAATGAAGAAAGATTAGGTGATGAGAGGGTAATTAATTAAATAAAAATTTAATTAATTATTTAGAGGGAAAATAGGTATGTTTAGGGCGGTTGGGAGTCGAGTTGATGATAAAGACATTTTTAGGTGTCTACATTTGCCCCTCTTTGACATGGCATCAGGACCTAGCGGGGAAGTGGCATCAGGTCAAAGAAAAAAATGCTCTAGCTACCGGGAAGGAGTGGAATGAGTAAGGGATGCCCCCTCGAGAGGTCACTAAAAAATTAAAAAAATTTAGATGATCTCTCGAAAGGATGCAACAGGAATGAAACTAGGAAATCAGGTTGATAGGAAAAAAAAGGATAAAATGGTTGTGATCTGCACCCTGGGGAGGAAAATCTACATGGAGGGATGGCATGGCCTACTATATTTAGAATAGTGGGCCCTAAGAGTACCACATTTGCACACATTGAGTCATTGAGAAGAAAGAGTGAAGAGGAGATAGTGGACCACAATCCCATGTTCCCGTGATACACACACATTTCTGAGCATTTCTGAGCATACAGTCGGGCACTAGAGGCTGGACCCTAGGTAGGCCTTAACCCTAGCTCTGTCATTTTTTGATTTTATCACATTTTTTATTTCAAGAATTGGGATTTTGGGGTTTTGGCATTATCGCAAGATCGCACAACGCAAAAAGGGGAGCAGATTAGTGCTATCCACTAGGATAGAAAAGGGATGGATTGATGCCAAATTCTTATCATTTTGGCACCATTCTCTGTTTTAGTGTAATGTTGTGCAGGCGTAGGAATTTCATGCATTGGCACCAAATTGGTCTGGGAATAGTGCTATCTTAGTGATTAGCGCTATGTTGGAAAGCAACACCATCCTTAGGATTTGCGCTTTGTTGGATACTGGCGCAATGTTCTATATCAATGCATTTTGGAATAGTGGCGCCATTTTTGAAATTGGTGCCAAATGGTATTGTAGCGCTATATTGTGGCATAGCGCAAAAGGTCAGCGCAGTGGCGCTATCTTCTGGATTAGCGCCATGCGAGGGAAGAGTGGTGCCAATTTTAGGATTAGCACAAAAGGTTGCCTGTTGTGGCACCAAAAATGTTTTGGCTTTCAACAGTAGAAGAAGAGGGTGGATTTTCGAAGAATAGGTAGGTTTTGACACAAAATTTGTGGATGCAGGATATGAGGTCATTTATAGTGTCCTCGCGAGAGTGACGCATGCTAGCTGTGATGGAGCTATTTGATCATTTTGATGATGCCACCCAGGCTCAATTAGCGAGGATAGGGCTTTTAACCTCTGTATCCATTCTAGTGCTGCGAGCTCATCGATCTCTGATTATGGCTGTCGTAGAGCGATATCGCCCAGAGACTTGGTCATTTTTTCTTCCTACTGGTGAGATCACCATCACTCTTGAGGATGTTTATCGCATCCTCAAGATATCGATTCATGGTCAGCGAGTGATATATGACACGAGGAGGGGACGAAGGGCCTTACTTAGAGTATTTCGCTGTGATCGTATTGTTTTATCAGTGGACAGGAGGAAGATGAGCTATGAGGGGACACTGACAACAGGTGCAAATCACTTTGCTTTATTCCTATGTGCATTGATTAGGGGTGTCATGATGCTAGATAGGAGAGGCAGAGGATTTCCAGTTTGATGGGGGGAGGTCATTGAGGGTATGGTGCGACATGAGACAGTGTATACCTAGGGCTCGATGATGTTGGCAAAACTTTATCATGAGATGCATATAGTTGTTTATCATTGTGATTCAACTTTATCAACTGAAGTGACTTTGCTTCATGTATGGATTTGGGAGCATATTCCAATCACTCAGCTGAGATGTGGGTACTATCACTGTCCTTTTGAGGCCTATGTTGTTTTGTATTGAGATACAGAGTATACATATACCGGGCAGGTTCAGTATTGGAGACGAGTGTTGGATGACGTGATTCAAGTTATCTGGCGACCCTATACTAGAGTGGAACCCTAGCTAGATGACAATGTGCATATGCCTTATACATTCCAGCAGTGCTACCTGATAGGTTGGGGCAACTGTACTATAGATATGTACCTGTCATCACGAGTTATGCGATAGTTTGGGCTACGGCAGGATGTTCCGCAACCAATGGCAATTTTTTCCCGAACCCGTCAAGATGCACATTTGTGGCCCCCGGCCATACAACCCCAGGTTGCTTTAGAGGATTTTGCATCTTTGGAGTCGATATGGGATTAGCGGAGTGAGGTTAGGGATGTAGGAACTACTCCAGCCTATGAGACATGGTGGCGGATGTGACTGCCCACGCAGTTCACAGATACTGCAGAGGAGGTAGTTCTCCTAGAGGAGGTGGCATCATCAAGGGATGAGGAGTCAAAGGAGGACGGGGATGATGATTTTCTAGAGGAGGGGGAGGAGATTATTGCAGACTACCTTGTGGAGGTTGGAGGAGATGGGGAGTTGATGGATGTGTTGGCAGCAGCAGCAGCTGGGTAGGTTGGGCTTGGAGGAGAGGGGCAAGTAGGTGGTGGTTTGCAGTTGCCCCAGTAGCAGGTGCAGTGGCAGGTACCTATACAATAGGTTCAAATAGTAGAGGTGTCGAGGTAGAGGGCACCTCGGCAGTGTGGGGAATGGAAGAGGATAGATAGGGATGTGCCGACCCCACCATAGGTATTACAGCAGCAGCCGTGGCAAGTACCCATAGCAAGGCAGTAGGTTCCTGGTTCAAAGGCAGGTACGTCAGCATAAGGTGGAGTGGTGAAGCCTCAAGAGCATTCATCTCGTCGGTGGCCCTGGAGCACAGAGGAGGATGAGATTGAGACCCTGCGGGGACAAGTTGCCAACTTGGAGGAGGCTTTACAGGGTTGTGATACTGAGCTAGTGCAGTTGTGGGGCATGGCTACACTACTAGATGGGGCAAATGGACAGGTGGGTGTGTTGCAGGTGTAGTTAGCCCAGGCACAGTGTGAGATAGCCACTCTAACGAGTGAGTGAGATGCTGCACTCCTGAGGGCTCGACAGGCAGAGGATATGGCAGCCAATTTACAGGGGGTGGCCTCAGGTGTAGGCATGGGACTAGTTTTGACATTGATGCAGACACAGTTATCTTAGGTATAGGGACAAATACTAGAGGCTAGAGGATGGGCTGATTATTATCAGGCTGCATATTAGGCGACAATGCCTGCAGAGTAGCGCATGCCAAGCTACAGTCAGCGCAGCGGGTCTTGGATGTCTAGGTCACACAGATCTAGATCAGTTCAGTCAGTTCAGCAGCTGATGGGTCCTCCATCACAGGTGCCACAACATGTTTCATAGGTACAGCCTCAGCCCCAACCCCAGCCACAGCCACAACCACAGCTATAGCCACAACCACGACCAAGATCCCCTACTGAGTCAGGCAGAGGTTCCACTATCCAGGGTTGATAGTTGTATCATTTTGGCCCTTGGAGGCATTGTATCATGACATATTTTTTTTATGTATATATGAGCGATGTACATTTTTTTGATGGCCTACATGTGTTATATGATTATGATGATGCTTATGTTGATCAATGCAGTATTGTTTTATAGATTATACATATGATGATGTGATGATTTTATGAGATGCTATGGATGTGTTGTGTTTAGGTGTGTTATGTTGATGTTATGGATGTAATATTGACGTAATATGATGGATGTAATGATGGTTTAATTATGTTGATATATGCATGTTTGTGATTATGGATTATGATGTGGATGTAAAATGCAAATAAATGTTCAGATTAATAAACATTTATTATGGATGCAAAATGTAATGAAATGAACATTTATGCTTATCTTAATAAACACATATTATGTATGCAAATGGGAATATAATTGTGCAAGTAAATGATTATGAAAATGCAATTAAATGAGTATGATAATGCAACTAAATGATTATGATAATACAATTAAATGATTATGATAATGCAACTAAATGATTACTAAATGATTATGATAATGCAATTAAATGATTACTAAATGATTATGATATGCGACTAAATGATTACTAAATGATTATGATATGTCACTTAAATGATTACAAAATGATTATGCTATGCAATTAAATGATTAGGATATGCGACTTAAATGATTACTAAATGATTATGCTATGTGACTAAATGATTGTGATAATGCAACTAAATGATTATGATATGCAACTAAATGATTATGATATGCAATTAAATGATTACTAAATGATTAGGATAATACAACTAAATGATTATGATAATGCAATTAAATGATTATGTGATGATCAAGTCATGATACCCATGATGTTTTTTGTTCAATCCTGGGTGCTGGGGCTAAATGGTAGGGGAATAGGTGGGGAGAGAAAATGGGTTTATGGACTGGGTAAGGGTAGGATTAGTTTTGACTAGGATGGGGGATGAGGAAATTGTTGGGTCATGAGACACTACGTCATTGGGGGGGATTATTTTAGGTTCTAGATGTGTTAGGTAGGAATAAGTGGGATAGGTGGGGTTAGTGGGAAGATTAGGGGGGCTGAATTAGATGGTGGGAGATAAAAGATCTAGGCCCAGATAGTATGACTGGATGAGTGATGGGAAGATGATTCGAACTAGTGATAGTAGTTGCATAAAGTTAATTGAGAGCATTTCTTAGTTTATTATAGAAATATAGGATACATTCAACAAAGGTATGAGATGACCTAGGTGTTGATGTATATATCCCACGATTGCATGGAGTAGACCCACAAACAATAGGTTGATGTCATGGATGCCCCAGGTAGTATAACCTTGCCTATCCAAGGAAGGGGACTCATAGCTGACAATGCCCATAGTACATATAAGGTATTGTTGTCTGTGTATGTAAATGAGGCACACCATGCTAGAACCGACCCAAGCTTCAAGATATGAATACTATATTTGGAGTAATGAAACTAACCCACAAGCACAGCATACAGAAATAATGACTATGTCCACTCCAAGTGTTATCCACCACGTACTATGATATAATGAGATCAAGGTAGCTTTGGACTTGACTAGGAGTAAGACAAAAAGTAAAAAAATCAATAATCAAAAAAGATCAACAAGAAGATACAGACAGCCATTGTGTTCTCTTGCCAAGATAAGTGTTGATAAGATGACATATTTTTGTCCATTGTAGGAATGATGTACCCTAGGACGTGAATCAGTTGGATGTTGTTGAATAATTTTCAGAAGATGGGCAAAAGTATAGTCAGGCCATGTGTTGACTTATAGTTGGTATGTTGATTGATGTTTTTTTGCGTTAGCCACCATGTTTCAAGCATATACCTAGCATGTGTACCATTTGTTAGGTTTAGCAAGCTCAGTAAATAGGGACAATCCAAATGGGTTGGATAGGTGCATCTTATGTACCTAAGTACTAGATACTTCCTTCGTATTCCAAACTACCTACATACCCTGTGTCCGCGAGGTCAAGGTACTTTCAAGATGCGGGTGAGATGAATATGTAGTTTTGGAAAAACTTGATGATGTGGGAATGGTGTAGGATGGGTGTGATGTTGAGTGTTGATGGATATTGATGTGCGCAAGTTGCAGAGAGTATTGTTATGGATCGATGCGTGGGGGTGGCTGATTTGCAGCGAATTGTTAATAAAATCTAAAAGAAAATCTGTGATGATCTGGGGGGATGGTGTGGGAATTGCATGGGGATGGGTGATTTGTAGTGAATTGGTAGCATAGGTTCAAATTTTTGCAGTCTTATCAATTTGGTTCCAAAAGGCGCTTATTTAGGTACTGTATCTTTCTCAGGTATTTATAAAATTGATCTGTTTTGGGATGTTTCTTGGATTTTTGGTTTTTCTAATATTTTTGGATTTTTTGATTTTCTAATGTTTTTGGATTTTTTTATTTTACCTGTATAGAAGGAAGCTTAGAAGGATCTTTATACCGTGATTAAAGCCTTGGGTGGGTAGATGGGGGTGGGTAACTGATGTTTCCAAATTCCAAGCCATGGAAGGTGATTTTGGTGTGGAGTGTTTGTGGTGGAAAGAGGACATATTAAATGGTAGAACTGGCCACTACGCATGGTGTGTGAAATAGGTTTTCACCATGGTACCAATCCAAGGTGTCACTAAAGTGATTTTCACCATTGGAAGTCTTTATTGCACTTGGATTTTTTTTTTTTTTTTTTTTTTGTATTTTCTACTTGGGATACTCAATGGCTTATGCATAGAATTTATTCAAATGTAGAATGTTCATAGGCTCATCCAGAGGCTGCCCCTCAAGTGTATCCAGTTGGTATTCTCCTGACCTATAGCTGGCTGTGATGACATAAGGCCCTAACCAATTAGGTTCAAACTTTCCTTTCGTAGGGCGCTCTTGCAATTTTTTCTAGTTTTCCATAAGGACAAGGTCATCTACTTCAAAATTTTGGTTCTTGATTTTCTTGTGATAGCTTCTTCTGAGGCAATTTTGGTAGGCCTGCAAATGGTTCAATGCATCTAGACATTTCTCATCTAGTAACTATAGCTCATGCAGCCTTGCGACTCGGTATTCCTCATCAGTGATTATATTTTGCAGAGATACTCTTAGGGATGGAAGCTCAACCTCAATAGGTAAAATGGCTTCGGATCCAAATACTAGGGAATACAGAGTGGCTCCTATGGGTGTATGGATACTTGTGCGATAGGCCCATAGGTCAGGATTGAGCTGGAGATGCCAGTCACAGCCAACTTCATTGATCATCTTCTTTAGAATGTGAAGGATGGTTTTATTTGAAGCTTCTACTTAACCTTGCCTTAAGGGTAATATGGAGTGGAGAAATGGTGTTGGATTTGGAATTTCTCGCACAAGGTGTGGACTTCCTAGTTCTTGAATGGTTTTCCATTATCGATGATGATGGAATGGGGGATGTCGTAACAACATATGATATAATAGAGGATGAACTTGGATATTTGCATTCCAGTGGTGAAAGTGAGTGGTATTGCTTCCACCCATTTAGTGAAGTATTCAGTAATTGTGATGATGAATTTATGGCCATTGGATGATGGTGGATGGATTTTCCCTACAAGGTCGAGCCCCCACTGTGAGAAAGGCCACGGTGTCGTGATTGGCTACAATTCTTGTACTGGTGCATGAATGAGATCTCCATGCTATTGACATGGTAGGCACTTCTTCATAAATCGGTAGGCATCGCGTTCCATGGAACTAGCCAATAGTACCCAGTCCTCATGATCTTTTTAGCTAGAGTAGGTCCACTTGAATGTGCCCCATAGATGCCTTCATGTACCTCTTGCAAGGTCACTTCAGCTTCCCTAGAGTCTAAACATCATAAAAGCATGCCATCAAGACTCCTTTTGTATAGGGTATCTCCTATAAGGGTGAAGCAAGAGGCTCAGCGGATGAAAATTTTTCATTGTGAGGCAGATAGGTTAGGAGGGATGACGTTATTGTGAAGGTACAGATAAGTCTCTTGATACCACAAGGATAAGGGACCAACAATTTCGCACACTAGCTCTGATTAGGGAACATCATATGCTGGAATAGGGAGCTCTTCGATCAGGAACTTGCTCTTCTTGCTATCTTTCTTTATTACAACTAGAGATCTGATTGTTGACATGACATCTACAACTTTGTTGTTTAGCCTTGGTAATTGTTCAAAGTGGATATCATCAAAATAGTCTTTAAAGTCATTGACCATCTTTTTATAAGGTAGGAGTTTGTCATACTTAGTCTTGTACTTGTTGTTTACTTGCCTGATGACCAGTTGGGAGTCGCCATACACTGTCAGCTTCTCAATTTTCTACTTGATTGCCATTCGGAGACCTGTGATGAGGGCCTCATACTCTACCACATTGCTGGTACATAGAAATGTAATTTTGAATGACTTAGGGATGGTGTCACCTTGAGGGGCAACAAACAAGACGCCTGTCCCCGAGTCCCTATGTGTATATGACCCATCAAAGTACATTTTCCATGTTTCTGTTGTTGGTGCTATTGTCAAGATGGCTTCATCAAGGAACTCTGCCAATGTAGGATATTTTGTAGGAATAGGAGCTTCAACCAACTGATCAGTGATAACCTGTCCTTTGATAGCTTTTCTTTTGGTATATTCAGTGTCAAATTCACTGAGGATCATGACCCATTTTGCCATTCTTCCAGTAAGAGCAGCTCTATTTAGCAGATATTTTAGTGGGTCTATCTTGGTGATGAGCTTAGTTTTGTGATTGAGCATGTAGTGTCTTAAATTTTGTGAAGTAAAGACCACAGCTAGGCACACTCATTTAATAGATGTGTAGTTTAGCTCATAGGTTATCAAGGTATGACTGATAGAATATATAGCTCTTTCGTTCCCTTATTCATTGTGTTGTGCTAATAAGGCCCCTATAGTTGTTTCCATTGCTGAGATGTATAATAGGAGGGGCTCTCCTTACCTTGGCAGAGTCAAAACAGGGGGATTAGCTAGGTATTCTTTCAATTGGTCAAAGGCGGCATGACACTGATCATCTTAGACAAAAGTTGTATTCTTTCTGAGTAGGTGTTGAAAAGGTTTACACTTATCATTCCTTGAGCAATAAACCGGTGGATGGACTAGAGTTTCCCTTGCAGACTTTGTAGATGTTTCAATGTCTTTGGAGGAGGCATCTTAGTGATGGCTTTGACCTTTGTAGGGTCTACTTCAATTCCCCTTCTAGAGACTATGTATCCCAGAAGCTTCTCAGAGGTAACCCTGAAAATACATTTCTTTGGATTCAGGTGCACATTATACTACTCCAGTCGATCGAAGATCTTTGCTAACACGTCCAAATGTTCCTCTCTTGTTTTGATTTCCCTAGCAAATCGTCCACATAATATTCCATGATGTGGTGGAAAAGGTCATGGAAGATAATGGTCATAGCTCCCTGATAAGTAGCCCCTGCATTCTTTAGGCCAAATGGCATCACAACCCAACAGTATGTCCCCCATGGGAAGATAAAGGATGTCTTGTGCTTGTCTTCTTCTACAATTCTGATCTGATTGTACCTCAAAAATCCATCCACCAGCAATAGCATCTCATGGCCTACAATAAGATCCACTATCATGTCGATGTTGGGTAGAGGGAAGTCATCCTTTGGGTAGGCCTTGTTAAGTTCTTAGAAATCAGTGTAGCAACAGATTTGACCATCAGGTTTGGCTATTGGTACTAGGTTAGAAACCCACTCAGGATAATCAATTGGTCAGATGAACCCTACATCCAGTAGTTTCTTCAATTCTTCTTTGACTAGGAGTGCAACCTGAGGGTTCATCTTTCTTAGCTTATATTTCACTGGTTTTGCATCAGGTCACATAGCATGATGATGGATGACTAAGGCAGGATCTACTCTTGGCATATCTACATAGGTCCATGCAAAGTTGCAATTTCTGCATTTGAAGAATGTTAAGAAGTTTTCCTGCTCTATTGCGTTGAGAGATTCTGCCCTGAAGGTGATTTTTGGCTCTTCTTCCATCCTAAGATTCATTTCTTGGGCTAGTTCCACAAGGATGGGTGATCTATCGGGATATACCTTATCTATCTTGGGAAGGCCCGTGCTTCCATCTCCTGGTGCTTTGTGAAGGTATTCACTAGGAGATACATCCTTTCTTTTTACTTTTTTGGGATCTAACACTGTTGTGGAACGGTTTTCAGCATCAGACCCGTGTTTGATTTTTATATTTTTGTGACTAGAAGCATGGGTTGTCTCCCCAAAATAGGCATCCATATCAAGTTCCATGATGTATCTAGCTCTATGATCTCCCAGGGGGAGGTGGTCTCTAACCCCCATCATTTTGGTGATTGCTTCATCATTTTGTGCTACATCAAGGATGGGAGGTCCCTATTGGTCCCAGTCTATGACGTCCAAGTATACAAGGGGTAGGTCATTGGATGAAGATGCTAGGGTGGTGACTATGTATATGGTGCATATGGATGATTCAAAGAATTTGGTGAAGTCACTAAAGGAATCTTGATGGCTACTTCGTTGATGTTATCGACTTCTGGGGAAATTGTAGCAACCTCCTATAAGATATGTTCACCACTAGTGAGGATATGTTGTCGATGTCCATACCCTAACCCTTGAGTGTAGGGATTCCTTGTTGCTTGAACTGGTTCTATGATCCCTTGTTCATGAAGGTTGATACCGCCTTGTCCTTTGTACCCCATGTTTTTGAGGATCTTTGACCCTTTTCCATAGATTTATGTTGGTATGGTAGGGGCTTCTTGCTCTATTTCTTCATCTTTTACAACCATGATGATATGTCTTCAAGCACATCTTGGTCAAGAAGGTGCTTCTTCTTAAAGGTCAGGGATGGATTACATTTGATAACCACTATGGAGACTTCTCCCTCTTTCGGGGTACTGAACATCTTAGGATTGGGTAATGTCCCTACGCAAAAGGTGCCATGTAGGTCATATTCTCCACATCCCATATCACTAATCTTGACCTTGACCTCGGGTGGCAGGGTTGCTAGGGATGAAGTGGAAGAAATATTAGAAGGGTCAATACAAGAGGTGAATGTTGCGGTATTGGTTTGAGAAGTAGTTTTCGTGATAGCCTTGTTGTAAGGGCAGAAAGTGTGGTCATGGCCTTTCAAGAAACTGCAGTATTGGAAGGGGCGGGGGTTGATATAGATTGTTACTTCCATGCCATTGTGAGGGAACTTTAGGCATTGGTGGAACGTAGAGGGGATGACTTGCATGGCATGGATCCATGGTCGGCCGAGAAGAATGTTGTAGGGGAGGTCAAGATCCAAAACCTGACATTTAGTTTCCATTATATTTTGCCCTACTTGGATAGGGAGTTTGATAGTGCCCTTGGACAATCTTTCAGTGTCATCATATCCCTTGATGGTTATGCATTCACTAGTTTCTACAACCACATATGAGTATCCCAAGTGTTTTAGTAATTTTAGAGTGCACAGGTTTAGGCCAGAGCCACCATCTATTAAGACTGTTTTGATGATATGCTTATGGATGCAGACTTCAATATGTAAGGCATCATTATGTAGATTGTTAGGGGTGGGAAGATCCTTTTCAGAGAAGGTGAGATGATGAGGCGAGGTCATATGGCCCACCATGGCTTGGAATTGATCCACATTCAGGTTGGTGGAAACTTGGGTTTCCAAGAGAGCCTTATCAAGGACTTCTTTGTGGAGAGGTGACATACGAAGCAGCTCGAGTATGGAAATTTGTGTAGGGGTCTTCCCTAGATGATCTAGGAGGTTGTACTTATTGGCAGGAAGTGGGTGAATGGATGGATAATTAGGTTGAGGGTTTGATGTGGATGGAGGTGTTTGATCGGTGGTAGGGGTTGTACGGATGGATACACGGCCATGACGGGTTATGACGGCACAATCAAGTGCTTGCACCTGAATGGTGATTGTGTTGATATAGTTGGATGATGGTTCTATCTGTCCTACAATAGAATCATAGGATGTGGGAGGTGGGGTGATATCATAGGCTTGATTAGAAGATGAGGCTTTGTTGTGATTAGGTAGCGAATCCTTGTGAGCTCCCAAATTGGCATTGGGCAATGGTTGGGTGGCTTGCTTGAGATTGACTTTCTTTTGCTCTATGAGGTCTTGTACACAATGTTTTAATTTCAGGCAATCAAATGTCTTATGGCCCACAATTTGGTGGTAGTCACAATAGTCATTTTCATTGTACCATGCGGCTTTGAGTTCACTTTCTTGGTGGGGCTTAATAGGTGGGAGAATTATTAAACCATTCTTTAGACATCTATCAAGAATATCTTTGATTGGTTCCCCTAGGGGTGTGAATTGTCTCTGTGGTTTGCTTTATTTAGGTTGCTCCTTTGGAATATTTCCATTAGTGGTGTACGTACTTGGGGGAGCTTGATTTTGTACATGTTGGATGGCCTTCACATCAGTGACGCCTTCATTAAAGGTGTTTTTGTTCTTTCCCCAAAAGGGTGACTTCTCATTTGATTGCATGTTATTGTTGTTTGTGTTTGGGACATTTATGTTGACCTTGTTGTTGTTGTTATTATTGGTGTAGGACTTGTTGTCGTATAGTTTGATTGAACCCTTGACAATAAGGGCTCTTTTGATGGTAATACCCTTAGCGATGACATCTTCGAAGGTAGACACGCAAAGGATTTGTAGATGGAACCCCATTTCTTGGTTGAGATTAGTCATGAACATGGTGACTAATTGTTTCTCAGGAATCAGCCAAGGGAGTTTGCTTGCTAAGGCTCTCCACCTTTGTAAGAACGAAGTGAAAGACTCTCTATTCTTTTGTTTAGTATTGCAAAGGTTTGTCATGCACTTTCTGTTGCAAGTATGAGGTGAGCCAGTGTTGTCATTGATGTCAACATACTCATATTGCATTGACAAGAAGGATTTGATGAGCTGTGTGCTGAGGATATTGAGAAAATTAGCCTCAGTCAGGAACAGTGAAGAACAGTGATGAGAAGAAGGCAAATGTACTGTATAGGATGAGAACTGAAGGATGCGGATTAAAGGGTTAGTAGATATGAGTCTTGAGATGCTTCAGTTAAGATTTCAGAGGTCCGCATGAAGATCTGAAGGAGTTGTGGCTGTCGGTATAGAACTGGTTCCGGCAAGTATCCAGAGGTGACAGAGGATCACAAAAAGGTCCGGTGAGGTCCAGAATTGTATTATCCTAATCTGCGGATTGGACGGAGTGTTTGGGATGTCCTTTTGATGTGTCATCCTGATTTGTGTATGATTTGGAGGTCCGGAAGTACCCCTTTCATTATGACAGTGGCGACAGACTGTGTTCTTGAAGTTCCGGATGAGGAAGACAAGAGATCCCAGTAAGTAGAGGAAGTGCGGATGTATCCGGACATTCAGACAGGCTTGTGAAGGTTCTTGGATCATGTTTAGGTTGTGTTGTTGGTTCGCATTGATGGTAGAGCCCGGAATTGAAGTTATTCTTCCGGATGAAGTTCTTGCTCTGTTTAGCCGACCGGATGAGTTGTTCATCCTGCGAATGTTCTTGTGATGGCCGACCGGATGTGTTATTCATCTTGCGGATACTCCTATGGTTGTCTGCCAACTTAGATGTTTGTTCCTAAGTCGATGTCTTGTATAAATAACGGGTTGTGAGTTCATTTCAGTGTGTGGTGTGTGGATGAGTGTGGCATAGCGAAGAAACGTGCGAAAGGCAGAGCAGAGGTTGTTGGGCTTAATTGGAACTGATCCGGACATGGTAGAGATGTCATTCTCCAGTTCAAAACTATGATTTTTATCACTTTGTAGACAGTGTGTCTCCTTGTAGGCAGTGGGCCTCTTTGTGAGCAGTGTGCTCGGGCAGTGAGCCCTTATTGGCATGTGCCATTCATTTTTCTTTATTCTTCTAACAGAGAATAATTCTTGGGTTAATCACCCCGTGGTTTTTCCCTTAACCGGGTTTTCCACGTCAAAATCTTGGTGTTCAATGTGTTGATGCTTATCTGCTCTTGTGTTTATGTATTATGCTTCCATGGATGATTATTTGATATGCTGCTAACTAACAACAAAGAATCAAGTGTTTGAAAGAAGAAGAAGTTTTATACAACTGATTCACCCCCACCCCTCTCAGTTGTATGCCCTAGATCCAACAATTGGTATCAGAGCTAAGTTCCTCTGATAGGAGCTTAACCGCTTGAGGAGATCCAGGATGTCGTCATACAAGAAGGATAGTCCGAAGTTCGATGGAACCAACTTCACTCTCTGGAAAGGTCGCATGAAGTGTCACTTGGAATGTATGGGAAAAGCATACTTGGCTATGATTTCAAAACCATATGTACCTCCACAAGGTGGTCCGACAACTCTGAATGAAATCACAGAAGCTGAAAATAATCTGCGGACCAAGGAAGCTCTTCTAAGCGCATTGAATGACTCAGATCTCTCGAATGTCATTGACCTACCAACTGCATATGAGATTCTAACTAAACTGGAACTTCTGTATGAAGGAGATGAGTTTGTCAAAAGTGCAAGGTTGCAAAGTCTGAAAGGGAAATTTGAAAGATTGAAAATGAGAGATGATGAAAACATCACTACCTTTATGCCAAGAGTAAATGAGCTGGTATGTGGAATCAGAAATGCTAGTGGAACTTTAGATGAAAATGAGATTGTCTGCAAAATCCTAAGATCCCTTCCTGCTGCCTACAAAATCAAAGTTGCTGCCATTGATGAATTCAGAGCCCACACAACTGTCACAAGAGAACAACTGGCTGGCAAACTAGCTGCATTTGAAATGACCGAGTTTGGAGATGATCCTCCCAAGACTGAATCTGCTTTCAAAGCCAGTGCCTATGTGAAAGGCAAACAGAGATTTGATCCGGGTGAAAACTCATCAAGGAAAATGTCATGGTATGATCAAGCAAGAAGAGACATGGAAGAAGAAGAAGCAGAAACAGCTCAACTTGAAGCCCTCATTGCAAAGAGACTGCCAAGAGGATCCGGTAAGTATGAAGGAAAACTACCCTTTAAGTGTTTCAACTGCAATAAGATTGGTCATTTTGCCTCAAGATGTCCGGAGAGATCTGCAAGATCCAATACTCACAGACAAAGGTTTCAAAAGAATTGCTATTATGTTCATGAAGAAGATGACAATGAAGGAGTAACAGATGATGAATCAGAACCAGGAAGCAAATCCGGAAATGAGTGGGTGTTTATAGCCATCAAGGAAGAAGATTCAATACTCTCTGAATCTGTCAATCACAAAGTTGTTGAAAAAGCCTTGGTTGCTCAAGTGGAAGAAAAGGATGATTGGGTTATTGACAGTGGATGTTCTCACCATATGACTGGTGACAAGAATAAGTTCTTAGACTTGGAAAGATATGAAGGAGGAATGGTAAAGTTTGGTGACAATTCTGCTGGCAGAATCAGAGGTAGGGGAACTATTTCCTTTGATGGTAAGAGCAAAACAGGTAATGTACTATATGTTGAAGGATTGAAGCACAATCTTCTCAGTGTTGGTCAGTTAGTGGACAAAGGCTATGATCTCCGGTTCAAGAATGGAAAATGCAGAATCTTTACAAGCTCCGGAACTGAAATTGCATCCGGTACTCAGACAAAAGGTAACATCTTTCATCTGGTTGGTTCAAATAAAAGTTGTTTGTTTGTTCAAATTGATCAGAGTTGGTTATGGCATAGAAGAATGTGTCATGTAAATTTTGATAACATCATCAAGATAAGCAATACTCAGGCTGTGAGAGATCTTCCAAAATTGATGAAACCTACAAATAGTGTGTGTAAAGAATGTCAGTTAGGTAAACAAAGCAGAGTCTCTTTCAAAAGCAAAGATCAGTCTTCTACCGGATTGTTGGAATTAGTACATACTGATCTATGTGGTCCGACAAGAATCAAGAGTCTGCAAGGTGATAGATATTTCATGTTGTTAATTGATGATCATTCCCGGATGATGTGGGTTACCTTTCTAAAAGAAAAATCAGAAGCTTTTGAGAAGTTCAAAATCTTCAAAGCTATGGTGGAGAATCAAACCGGATTGAAACTAAAGAGTCTAAGGTCTGATAGAGGTGGTGAATTTACATCTGGTGAATTCATTGACTTTTGTGAGAAACAGGGTATAAGGAGACAGTTGTCTGCTCCTAAGACTCCATAGCAGAATGGAGTAGTTGAGAGAAAGAACCGGACCATCCAGGAAGCTGCTAGGACAATGATGCTGGAAGCAAATGTTCCTCAAATGTTTTGGAAAGAAGCTATCAGCACCGCAGTCTACACTCTCAATCAAGTTCAAATCAGAAACAACACCGGTAAGACCCCCTATGAACTCTGGTTTGGCATCACTCCTACTGTGAAATATTTCAGAGTATTTGGTAGCAAGTGTTATATTAAAAGAGATGAAGATCTAGGAAAGTTTGATGCTAGAAGTGATGAAGGAATTTTCTTGGGTTACTCCACTCAAAGCAAAGCATACCGGTGTTACAATAAGAGATTGAGGAAGATGATAGAAAGCACCAATGTAAAGGTTGATGAAGGAATTGAGAAGCCTTCAAGATTTTATGAGTTTGATGAAGATGACCAAGACAGTGTTCAAGGACCTCAATCCTCTCCGGTGAGACAGAGTCAGCCTGATCCGGTAAATCAGGAAGAAGAGATAGGTCCGAATGAGCCTGATCAAGAAGCAGCAGTGCAGGATACTCCCAAAATTCCAAGGTATGTAAAACTGAACCACTCTGAAGATCAAATCATAGGTGACAGAAACAAAGGTGTACAAACTAGAAGGAATGTTGCTCAAAATCAAAATGAGTGTTGTCTGATTTCAAAGATTGAACCTAAAACAATAAATGAAGCCTGCAATGATGAAAACTGGACCAAAGCAATGGAAGATGAATTGATGCAAATTGAGAAAAATCATACTTGGGATCTTGTTCCCAGACCTAGAGACAGGAATGTAATTGGAACCAAGTGGGTCTTCCGGAACAAACTAAATGAAGCTGGTGAAGTAATCAGAAACAAAGCTAGATTGGTCTGCAAAGGCTACTCTCAAATAGAAGGAATCGACTTTGAAGAGACTTTTGCTCCAGTGGCAAGAATTGAAGCAGTTAGATTACTTCTTGCATTTGCTGCCTTCAAAGACTTCAAGGTATATCAGATGGATGTCAAGTCTGCCTTCCTAAATGGTGATCTGGAAGAAGAAGTCTACATTGAACAACCGGATGGTTTTCAATTGTCTGATAATGATGATATGGTCTGCAAGCTGAAGAAAGCTCTGTATGGATTGAAGCAAGCCCCAAGAGCATGGTATGAAAGGTTGGATAAGCATCTTGTGCAGATTGGATTCAACAAAGGTACTGCTGACAGTAACTTATATTTCAAAATTGATCATGAAAATATTTTAATTGTTGAAGTGTTTGTGGATGATATCATTTTTGGAGGAAGAGATAGTATGTGCAAAACTTTTGCAAATCAGATGAAAAGTGAGTTTGAAATGTCTATGCTTGGTGAAATGAATTTCTTCTTGGGTCTGCAAATTACTCAAACAAAAGAAGGGATCTTCATTTCTCAGACCAAATATGTGAAAGAATTGTTAAAGAAATTTGGTATGGAAGACTCAAAGCCTATGAACACTCCTATGGCAACCGGATGTAAGTTAAGCAAAGATGATGATTCTCCAAAGGCAGATCAGACAAAGTATAGATCAATGATTGGTGGATTGTTGTATCTCACTCAAACTAGACCAGATATAATGCAGGCTGTTGGTCTTGTGGCAAGATTCCAGGCTGATCCTAGAGAATCTCATGTTATGGCAATCAAAAGAATTTTTAGATACTTGAAAGGAACAGTTGAGTATGGTCTATGGTACCCTAGAGATCCGGACTTCTCTCTTCATGCTTACACAGATGCAGATTGGGCAGGAGATGTGGATGACCGGAAGAGCACTAGTGGTGGAGCATTCTTTTTGGGGAAGAGATTGGTTTCTTGGCTAAGCAAGAAACAAGATGCAATATCTCTGTCTACAACTGAGGCAGAATACATTGCAACAGCAGGTAGTTGCACTCAAATCTTATGGATGAAGCAGATGCTAAGAGACATCAAAGTTGAATATGAGAAGCCTATCACAATTTTCTGTGATAATTCAAGTGCAATTAATATCTCCAAGAATCCGGTATTGCATTCTAAGACTAAGCACATATCTATTAAATTTCACTTTTTGAGAGAACAAGTAAACAAGGAAGAAGTCAGATTGGAGTATGTTCCCTCCAAGGATCAGATTGCAGATATCTTTACAAAACCTCTTCCCAAAGACTCTTTTGAATATCTCCGGGAGAAGTTAGGGGTCATGGCCCCTCCGGTGATGAACTAAGATGCACTGATGTGCATCAGTCCGGTGGCTATCACAGTCATATCTTGTGATCCAGACTAATGGGGAGCTGCAACTAAGGGGGAGCAGCTGGTATGATTCTGATGTATGAGAATTGCAAGTATGAGCCCTTTGCCATTGATGTCAAAGGGGGAGAGAAGACATGTGAAAAACAAGTGGTTGATGATCAAAGGGGGAGCAGTAAAGGAAGAGAAGACATATGAAAAGTTGAAGTGTGAAAAACAAGTGGTTGATGATCAAAGGGGGAGCAGTAAAGGAAGAGAAGACATATGAAAAGTTGAAGTTCTTGTCTTAATGGTTTTTCACATCATATGTTGCCATCAATGACAAAGGGGGAGATTGTTGCAAGTATGAGGTGAGCCAGTGTTGTCATTGATGTCAACATACTCATATTGCATTGACAAGAAGGATTTGATGAGCTGTGTGCTGAGGATATTGAGAAAATTAGCCTCAGTCAAGAACAGTGAAGAACATTGATGAGAAGAAGGCAAATGTACTGTATAGGATGAGAACCGAAGGATGCGGATTAAAGGGTTAGTAGATATGAGTCTTGAGATGCTTCAGTTAAGATTTCAGAGGTCCGCATGAAGATCTGAAGGAGTTGTGGCTGTCGGTATAGAACCGGTTCCGGCAAGTATCCAGAGGTGACAGAAGATCACAAAAAGGTCCGGTGAGGTCCGGAATTGTATTATCCTAATCTGTGGATTGGACGGAGTGTTTGGGATGTCCTTGTGATGTGTCATCCTGATTTGTGTATGATTTGGAGGTCCGGAAGTACCCCTTTCATTATGACAGTGGCGACAGACTGTGTTCTTGAAGTTCCGGATGAGGAAGACAAGAGATCCCAGTAAGTAGAGGAAGTGCGGATGTATCCGGACATTCAGACAGGCTTGTGAAGGTTCTTGGATCATGTTTAGGTTGTGTTGTTGGTCCGCATTGATGGTAGAGCCCGGAATTGAAGTTATTCTTCCGGATGAAGTTCTTGCTCTGTTTAGCCGACCGAATGAGTTGTTCATCCTGCGAATGTTCTTGTGATGGCCGACCGGATGTGTTATTCATCTTGCGGATACTCCTATGGTTGTCTGCCGACTTAGATGTTTGTTCCTAAGTCGATGTCTTGTATAAATAACGGGTTGTGAGTTCATTTCAGTGTGTGGTGTGTGGATGAGTGTGGCATAGCGAAGAAACGTGCGAAAGGCAGAGCAGAGGTTGTTGGGCTTAATTGGAACTGATCCGGACATGGTAGAGATGTCATTCTCCAGTTCAAAACTATGATTTTTATCACTTTGTAGACAGTGTGTCTCCTTGTAGGCAGTGGGCCTCTTTGTGAGCAGTGTGCTCGGGCAGTGAGCCCTTATTGGCATGTGCCATTCATTTTTCTTTATTCTTCTAACAGAGAATAATTCTTGGGTTAATCACCCCATGGTTTTTCCCTTAACCGGGTTTTCCACGTCAAAATCTTGGTGTTCAATGTGTTGATGCTTATCTGCTCTTGTGTTTATGTATTATGCTTCCATGGATGATTATTTGATATGCTGCTAACTAACAACAAAGAATCAAGTGTTTGAAAGAAGAAGAAGTTTTATACAACTGATTCACCCCCCCCTCTCAGTTGTATGCCCTAGATCCAACACTTTCATGTTCAAAATTGTAGGAGAAGTGGTTGACAAATTTCTCCATGAGCTCAGGAAAAGACCTAATGCTCGAGGGAAGATGTGCAAACCATTCAGCGGCTTAACCACCGAGGATCCTAGGAAAGAGTCTCATTAGATAGGTTTTGTTGTTTGAGACTTCGAGGAAAGCAAGGTATAACTCCCTAAGGTGATCCCTAGGGTCTCCCTTTCCCTTATATTTTTCAAATTTAGGTGTTTCAATTTTTTTAGGAAAAGGGGGCATGTACAGTGTTCAATCAAATGGATAGGGACAAATATCCTCGAAAGAATAATGTTTGCGTTTGCCCCTAGTTTGCAAATCATCTACCTTTTGGATCAAAGTTTGTACCACGGTTGTTAGGTCTAGAGTTTGCAGAGTTTGTCGGATGTATCTTTGTTGGTTGATGAGGTGTTGTAGGTTGGGCGGAGTTTGGTATTGGTTTGTTTGATTCAAATTTTGGTAAGTCAGGTTGTGATTTTGGGGGATCATGTTTTGATATTGTGAGATGGTGTTTTGGTTTTGTTGTGCTAGGTATTGTTGGTAGGCGTGGATTTGTTGGAGGACGTGAGGTGGCAATTAGGGATTGGGATTATTTTGTGTTGATGATGCTATGAGATTTTGTAGATATGTGATATTAGATGGGTTGACGTTGGATGGATTGATGTTGGATGTATTGGTTGTGTTGAGAGGTGGCTATGAAATGAATTCTCTCATGTAGGCTATGGTTTGAGGGTTGAGTTGAGACACACTTGTGGAAGCACTCACATGCATGGGGTTGCTTTGGATGCCCAAGGTGATTTGGGGAATGGAAGAGTTTAAGTTGGTTATGGTAGTGGAGGTGATGACGGGTTGGGAGATGGTAGGATTGGAGACATTAGAGGTGATCGATATGTTAGTGGGAATTGTAGATGTGCTGACATTAGAGTTTGTGGGAGTGGTAAATACAGTGGTGGTTGAAGTTTGAGAAATGGTAGGCTAGGTGTTTGATGTAGATGGTTGAGAGGATGTCGTGTTGTGGGGTGTTTGGGCACCAATTTCGAGGAGGTAATCAAGATATCTATTTGGATCTGACCTTAAGACTTTGTCAAGGATATCGATGCTATCAGAGTCTTGTGTCAAGCTTAGGACATCTTGATCTATATAGTTGATGGTGGGGATGTTTTGTATGGGGGTTGTGGAGGTTGTGGTGGTTGTGTTTGCAAGAAATGGAAGGGGTTTTCATGAGGACTACATGTTAGAATTTTGAAAATTGATGGTACATTGTATGTTTGTTGTCCAATTGGTATATTGTTCTCGTTGGTTTGAGGCATCCCTATGCCCCCATTATATCCAAGGTTTTCCATCTCTTTATTCTTTTTGTGTTGGGATCTAGTTATGGGCATGAAAGTGTATGGGTTTTGATTTTGAGGTGGATGAAAGGTGGAGACCTAAGAGAATTTGGATTGATTTTTTGGACCCAAAGAGGATGTGGTGATGAAATGTGATGGGATTAGAGGGTGTGCTTCTTAGAATCTAAAGATAGAAGGAAATTATGGTGGGGTTTTGATAGATTTTCACTTTTAAGAGATGAGTCTCAAAAGAGTGTCAACCTAAGGATGGTAAGAGTGGCTGATATTGATTTTTACAAAAAATTGGACCAAAATGATGGAAGATAAAATGAGGCTTATTTGGGTATGATTTGATGGAAGAGATTTTTTATGTTGATTTAGGGGATGAAACCTTAGATAAACTAGATGTTTGGAATGAGAGATTTGGGTGATGTTTGTGAAAAGGGAATTGGATGTCAACAAATGAGCTCAAGGGAAATCTAGTTTTGTGTTGCACAAATGGATATTTTTCTTTGTTTGGGGTAGACTTATGACCTTACACAAAGAGGGATGATTTATTTTACTTGAAAAGTAGACTAATGACCATATCAAGCAAAATATGATGTGAACAATGAAATCTAGATCTAGCTTTAGCTCAAGGATTGATGAAGCTTGGATGTTGGTTGATGGTTTAGATGGATGTTTGGGTTTAGAAGATTTTGGATATGTTTTTTATGGAAAGAGGAAATGGATTTTGGGGATGATTTTGAAAAGGATGTTTGTTTGGTCCAAAAAGTATGCAAAGGTTAATGAGGATGAGAAGATATGGAAATGAGTGGATTATGGTATAGCAAGGTGTCCAATAATGATAATGATTAATTCTCTAATGTCAAAATGAAGGTATGATTGGGAAATTTTTAGATCAAAATGGATGGGATATTGATGAATTTTTGGGAAGGTGATTATGGATTATGGTTAGGCAGGTACTAAAGATCCCAAGACAACTCTTCCAAGTTTTAGGCAAGCCAGTATGTAAATAGCACCAAATCTTAAGAGAAATGGTACCAAAAATAGACAGAGATGTAGGAGTTAAGGACAACACTGAGAGGGGGGGTGAATCAGTGTTGTGTGAATTTTCAAATCTTTTTCAAACTTTAACTTGCAGAGCATAAAGGTGAGAAAGTTATCATTGAATTGTCAAACACATATGCACATAACTTTGTCAAACACATAAACAAAACTCATGAGTAAAACATACAATCATAGAGAGATGATCAATATGAATCAAGACACAAGAATTGCACGAGTGGAAAACCCTCCAGGGGTAGAAAAACCACTCAAGAACTGCCTCACTGGCTACAATACGTGTCTCACTGACAAATGTTAAGGTCTCACTAACCTGTAAGCCTCACTGGCATAATGTTTAGAAGCACCAACTTCAAGGAGCACCAACCCCTAATATATAACAAACTGAAAACAAGAATTCAGAGGGTTTCTTTGTTTCAATATAAAACATTTCTTCTCTCATGTGTCTGTCAAATGTCCATTCTGTTCAAAATCAATCCTACATCTGGATACACTCAACAACACTGCATTTCTCTGTATGTTTCATCTCTGTCTCACAAGTCATACCATCAATGCACCTGAAAAACTATTAAATGTAAATTGGATGTCTTTTCACCTTTCACATTCTGCACAATCATTTGCTCTCACTGAAGATCATTTTGTCCTTTCATCTTCTCTTTTTATTGTCTTTAAAAACAATGCGTCTTATATTGTCACCTGCAAAAATAAAAGAACATATATCTAATCCAAAACCTTTCACATTCTTCAGATTCACGAAACCAAAATCCCATTTATATTTCCTTTTAGAGATGAAAGAATATCTTTTCATATTTGAGACCTTTCATTTCAATTTCTTCATCTCCCTGCAAGTAAACTCTTTATCTTCACAAAATATTAACAACCAACTTCAATACATTATTTCCTCCCTGATTCATAAAATAGAATTCTTTATTTTCTTACAAGACAAATCTTCTCCATGAAAACCTTTTCAATACCTGCATAAAACCATCTAAAAATAGGATCATATAATATCAAACCCTATTGAAAACTCTTCATATTCTTTGCTCATATCTACAATCTCTGCATGACGTTTCATATTCTCCAAAACACAAAACCCTTCAATCTGATTATCTTCTCTGCTGCAAATTCCTTCAAAAAAAATTTCATTATCCTCTTCAAATTCTTCTTCAAAAATAATCTTCTCAATCTGCCTTATTCATCTTCCTCTGCAAATAAAAAATCTTTATCTTCTCCTTCACAAGACTCTTCAATCTGCAAACATCTTCACTAAATTCCAATAAAATCATCTGATATTTTTTCAAGATCTCATAAAAACATTTCTTCAAAAAAAAACATTTTGTTCTCTTCTCAAAAATATAATCATTCTGCATTATATTTTTTTCATATTCTCTTAAAACAATCTTTCAAAAACAATCTCCAATCTTCATACAAAAAAAAATATCTCCTTAAAAAATTAGTCTTCAAAATCTTCATCCTCTTAAAAAATCATTCACTTTCAATTTGTGAAAAGCACAAATAAAAAAACATCACTAATAATATCTTTTCAACTTCTTCTATGCAAATAGAAAACTCCTTAAAAAAATCTTCTCTTAAAAAATAATTTCTAATTTTGTCACCAAATAAAACTCATTTTAAAACTCATAAAAGTGGTATGGGACTTCCACTTAGAGTTTATGTAAAGTTTCTAAATAAAACTTAAAGCCATAAAAGGCTTGGGGATCAGGTTTCCTCTAACAAGTTTATAAATATTTTAAAGCTTTTTATAAACAAAGCATTCCCCACTTATGACGACCACAAGGCTTTTAAGAAAAACTTTAAAATCGTGCTCTCCACTTAAACAATATGTTCCTCATATATTTCAAGCGCTTCATATAAGATCGGTGGAAGAAAGAGAAGGGCCGGTTGCCCACTAAGCTTAAACCCTCTAGCAAGTCACATTTAAGTGACAGACCTATGATAACAGGTCACCAATGAATTAAATCAAAAAGATAATTTCAATGATAGTGCTCATTTAACAAGGTTTTCCAAAGTTTTAAAAAAAAACTTCTTGCAACAAGATAGGAAGGCTTATGATGGTTTGGTGCTTTGAAGACTTTTTCACCAAATTATCTTGTAATGTAAATGATATCAATCATCATTAGAGCTCACTGTCATTTCAACCTTAAACAACACTATAATCTGCATTAGTACACCCTATCATGATCAATCAACCACTAACAAACTATGTGTAAAACATCAGTAACTCTATCATCTTATGACCACCTGAAAGACACCTCAACACAACTGAGATCAAATGAAGACCATTTCATTTTATCTGTATCAAGCCACTGTCACTTGTAACCAACATGATGTCACTGTATATAAGTAAGATTTTGTGAAGACAATCTTTGTAAACCAAGTAAACCATGAATCAATATCTCATCACATATCTTGTCTTGAGCACAACCAACCTCAAATGTACTTATCTTGACAACCTATTCTGACCTTATTAGGCATGATGTGTACTACAACATGATAACAAGATAAACACAAACTGTGATATAACAATAGAAAGAAAACACAAGATGATGTCTCCTGCTCCTATCAACAACAAAGGCAACTGAACACACTTTTGACATCAATGACAACTTGTCACCATCAATCTCCCCCTTTGTCATTGATGGCAAAACCACTTGATGCAATTTTTCTTTCTCCCCCTTTTTGACATTGATGACAAAGACTCAATTAACTCCCCCTGAGAACAACTCCACTGAAAGATGTTAAAGATGATCATAACATTTACAAACACATTTCATTATGAGGGCTTTGAAGATAAACTCCTATTATCTTGTTAACCAAAAAATTAGAATCACTTACCAAAATCTTGATATCACTTGTTGACCCATATGACAAATCTCTAATGAATCTATTTGCATCCCATCTTATAAAGTTCACAAACAAATCATTGCTCTGACAAGAATAACCAATATAACTCAACTCAACTTAGCACTGATCCACTTGCCCTGAAGCAACATGTCAACCTGAAGTATACCATCTAATTACTGACATCCAACCTTCCATGCTAAGAAAAATCATGGCACCATCAAACACCTTTTGACATCACAATCAACTTTATGAACATTTAGCAAAGAAAACATAAACACACAAGTATTCTTTGATGAACAATTTTGCAGGAAAAAATCATGAAGACTCCTCATTACACAGCTCTCAACACAAGATGTCATGAAGATCATTTTAAAAGACCTTTACTTGCTTCTGATTTGATGAAATACAAGACTCACCAACAATGTCAGAAGAAACTCTAGATTGTTATAGCTTGAAGCACATACCTGATACCACTTCAAAACTGGAGCCACACAATTTGAACAAACCTTTCTGAACCATATTAAAAAGGAAGATCATCAATGGAACATGTGAAATTATCACATCAGAAAACTCCTTAATATCTCTAGTTTATCACTATCTTCAAATCACCTGAAAACTCAAAGATACATGTCATAAAACATAACTCAACAAAGTAATATATATAATCATCAAACTGATTTCCTGATATGAACAATCATCCTGCAACCAAACTATTCTGACACCTTTTCTTGACATGATAATAAATGGAGACTATCCTCCTGTTCTGCATAAGACACTTTTCACACCAAAATGTCAATTCTGATATATACATAAACACATCTTAACAAGAACTCCTGCCTCTTGACTTTATCATTCTAATCAACCCATCAAGACTAAACACCAAGTTCTTCCTGCAACAATACTTTGCAAAACCAAATGTAGAGACAAGAATTATGAATTGACTTTTTCATTTGAAACCTTAGCCAACACATGCTAATTTTCTGATAAGAGCTTCTTGAGAGCATCTTAAGCTCTTTGCCCTGACAAGCAAGATCACATAGAACTGCAACACAATTTTAAGTACCAACATGATATCAAGTCACAACAACATCAATCTCTTTGTGCAGAGAGCTTCTGAAACACTTTATCAACAACATGTATACATATTGAACCAAAGATCACCTGTACCACTATCACCATCATCAATTATATGAATAATATCTTAGCAACCATTAAACATGTCACTGACATACAAAACATCAGAAATTAACATTATCAGGCAAGCATGACAGACAACATCAATTGATCTCCTCCTATAACTTCTTGGGGATAAAAGATAGAACAAGAACAACTCCCCCTCACATCAGACTATCTGTTATGCAACTGATGATGTAACTTGTACTGGATGCACAAGTTTGGGATTTACCTTCTCATGACTCTATTTTTGCTTCCACACTTTTACAGGTGCTTTCTTTCTCCAAACCTTTTCTCCCTCTTTCCATTTCAACTTTTTCAAATCAGGTGGAGCTTTCCTGCAACTATGAGCTTTATGACCAAGAGAGTTGCAATTATAACAAATTATGTTGTAATCATAACCAAATGACTGATAATATCTTTCAGCACTCATATTAAGCTTCCCTATAGGATCATACCTTCTATGCACTTTGCAATTTCTTTGTATGTGTCCAACATTATTGCACTTATAACAAACAGTATCAGTATTTCTTCTGCAATTAACTGATTTGTGCCCAAATTGATTACAAGTATAACAAAAATCATTAAAAGAATAGTTATACCTATACATGTATGCTTGTCTAACAGTAGCATTTCTTTTTCTTTGATTATGCATTTTGTTTTCAGTGACAACATTCAAATCAACCTTCTTTCTGGGAGTCTCTCTAGCTTTTGAACATTCTCCTTCTTCAAAACCAAGTCCAGTAGTGTCTCCATATAGTTTTTGTTTACCAAGCATCTTATGTAGCTTGCTTGTGCTTTCTTCAAACTCCTTATACTTCTTAGATAAAGCCTTGAGACCATCATACTCTCTTCTCAGATTGATAATATCACTCTCTAGTTTTAGATTCTCAATTCTTGCAACTTCAAGGTTAGATATTGAGACATCAGCTATCCTCTTTGCTTCTTCAATTTCTGATTTCAAACTGACAATCAATTTATCTGATTCACTTGCTTGATTCTTCAAGTCTACAATCAGATTTCTAGCATCTTCAAAATCTGTAAGAGATTTGTCTTATAAAACTCTTTCTTGCTGCAATTGCAACATTAATTTCTTGTTCTCCTTCTTATAATTCTTGAGTTCAGTTAGAGCATATATGAGCTCTCCTTCTAGATCAATCTCATAGTCTTGTTCATTATAATCCTGATCATCATCATCTTTTGAATTTGATTGGGTCTCAACTTCTTCATGTGATTGCCTTTCATTTCCACTTTCTTCACACACCAGAGTGTCCTCTTCTTTATCATTACCTTGGTAAATTCTTATCAGTTCTTTCCAGATATCCTGATTTGTTTCACACTACTCAACCTTACAAGATATATCATTAGATAAACCAGATAAAATAACTTTCTTGGCTATATGATTTCTTTTAAGAGCCTCTTTGTTATTTGAAGAATTACCGTTCTCAACTGACATTAAAACATCATATCCTAAGGAGGATAACTACACTTGCATTCTAACATACCAAACTAAAAAATTTGAACCATCAAACTGAGGAACATCTAAAAAATTTTCTTCTAAGACACTATCAGATTCAACTTGAAGAACATCTTTATCAACTGACTTTATATCAACACCTGGATTTGATATGGATGATGTCTTTTGACTAGAAAGAATCTTAACATTTCTCATGTTCTTAATTCTCCCGCACTTACCCATTGAACTCCACACACAGGACCTACCCAAGTTGATTAAGCTACAAAAGGGAAACTGGCTCTGATACCAATTGTAGGAGTCAAGGACAACACTGAGAGGGGGGGTGAATCAGTGTTGTGTGAATTTTCAAATCTTTTTCAAACTTTAACTTGCAGAGCATAAAGGTGAGAAAGTTATCATTGAATTGTCAAACACATATGCACATAACTTTGTCAAACACATAAACAAAACTCATGAGTAAAACATACAATCATAGAGAGATGATCAATATGAATCAAGACACAAGAATTGCACAAGTGGAAAACCCTCCAGGGGTAGAAAAACCACTCCAAAACTACCTCACTGGCTACAATACGTGTCTCACTGACAAATGTTAAGGTCTCACTGACCTGTAAGCCTCACTGACATACTGTTTAGAAGCACCAGCTTCAAGAAGCACCAACCCCTAATATAGAACAAACTAAAAACAAGAATTCAAAGGGTTTCTCTGGTTCAATATAAAACATTTCTTCTCTCATGTGTCTGTCAAATGTCCATTCTATTCAAAATCAATCCTACATCTGGATACACTCAACAACACTACATTTCTCTATATGTTTCATCTCTGTCTCACAAGTCACCATCAATGCACCTAAAAAATTATTATATGTAAATTGGATGTCTTTTCACCTTTCAGATTCTGCACAGTCATTTGCTCTCACTGAAGATCATTTTGTCCTTTCATCTTCTCTTTTTAATGTCTTCAAAAACAATGCATCTTATATTGTCACCTGCAAAAATAAAAGAACATATATCTAATCCAAAACCTTTCACATTCTTCAGATTCATGAAACCAAAATCCCATTTATATTTCCTTTTAGAGATGAAAGAATATCTTTTCATATTTAAGACCTTTCATTTCAATTTCTGCATCTCCCTGCAAATAAAATCTATCTTCACAAAATATTAACAACCAACTTCAATACATTATTTCCTCCCTGATTCATAAAATAGAATTCTTTATTTTCTTACAAGACAAATCTTCTCCATGAAAACTTTTTCAATACCTGCATAAAACCATCTAAAAATAGGATCATATAATATCAAACCCTATTGAAAACTCTTCATATTCTCTGCTCATATCTACAATCTCTGCATGATGTTTCATATTCTCCAAAACACAAAACCCTTCAATCTAATTATCTTCTCTACTACAAATTCCTTCAAACAAATTTTTCATTATCCTCTTCAAATTCTTCTTCAAAAATAATCTTCTCAATCTGCCTTATTCATCTTCCTCTGCAAATAAAAAATCTTTATCTTCTCCTTCACAAGACTCTTCAACCTGCAAACATCTTCACTAAATTCCAATAAAATCATCTGATATTTTTTCAAGATCTCATAAAAACATTTCTTCAAAAAAAAAACATTTTGTTCTCTTCTCAAAAATATAATCATTCTGCATTATATTTTTTTCATATTCTCTTAAAACAATCTTTCAAAAACAATCTCCAATCTTCATACAAAAAAAAACATCTCCTCAAAAAATTAGTCTTCAAAATCTTCATCCTCCTAAAAAATCATTCACTTTCAATTTGTGAAAAGCACAAATAAAAAAACATCACTAATAATATCTTTTCAACTTCTTCTATGCAAATAGAAAACTCCTTAAAAAAATCTTCTCTTAAAAAATAATTTCTAATTTTGTCACCAAATAAAACTCATTTTAAAACTCATAAAAGTGGTATGGGATGACCACTTAGAGTTTATGTAAAGTTTCTAAATAAAACTTAAAGCCATAAAAGGCTTGGGGATCGGGTTTCCTCTAACAAGTTTATAAATATTTTAAAGCTTTTTATAAACAAAGCATTCCCCACTTATGACGACCACAAGGCTTTTAAGAAAAACTTTAAAATCGTGCTCTCCACTTAAACAATATGTTCCTCATATATTTCAAGTGCTTCATATAAGATCGGTGGAAGAAAGAGAAGGGCCGGTTGCCCACTAAGCTTAAACCCTCTAGCAGGTCACATTTAAGTGACAGACATGTGATAACAGGTCACCAGTGAATTAAATCAAAAAGATAATTTCAATGATAGTGTTCATTTAACAAGGTTTTCCAAAGTTAAAAAAAAAACTTCTTGCAACAAGATAGGAAGGCTTATGATGGTTTGGTGCTTTGAAGACTTTTTCACCAAATTATCTTGTAATGTAAATGATATCAATCATCATTAGAGCTCACTGTCATTTCAACCTTAAACAACACTATAATCTGCATTAGTACACCTTGTCATGATCAATCAACCACTAACAAACTATGTGTAAAACATCAGTAACTCTATCATCTTATGACCACCTAAAGACACCTCAACACAACTGAGATCAAATGAAGACCATTCCGTGTTATTTGTATCAAGCCACTGTCACTTGTAACCAACATGATGTCACTGTATATAAGTAAGATTTTGTGAAGACAATCTTTGTAAACCAAGTAAACCATGAATCAATATCTCATCACATATCTTGTCTTGAGCACAACCAATCTCAAATGTACTTATCTTGACAACCTGTTTTGACCTTATTAGGCATGATGTGAACTACAACATGATAACAAGATAAACAAAAACTGTGATATAACAATAGAAAGAAAACACAAGATGATGTCTCCTGCTCCTGTCAACAACAAAGGCAACTGAACACACTTTTGACATCAATGACAACTTGTCACCATCAAGAGATAGTGTTAAAACAAGTCAATGTTGGTCGAGGTTCTGAAAAGATGGATTTTGATGACAACTTTGGATTCTTATGGGTATGAAGTTTGATCAAATGATTTTTGTTGTTTCTTGGCAAATTCTTTTTTTTTAGAACACTTCAAACATAATAGATCACAATAGACAAAGATTTGTTTGTGAGAAAATGTAAATATTTTAACAAGCACTTTGTATAACCTAAGGCGAAGATAGGACAATACTTGTCAGATCCCTTGGCCATGCCTATTCAAAGTGGATAGCTTCAAGATCTTGGTAGCACCAGCTCCTCTCCACAACACTCACTTCTCACGCATACCAAGATCTAGGTTTCCCAAGGCTTGTACCCCCACCAAACCTTAGGATTGTCCCTACTATCTCTACTAAGAACCATGTGAATCGAGGTGGCTTCAAAGGTCCCACCTTTTGCACCAACAAGTAGAAGGATTTGGGCTATTAAAACAATGGTTCATAGTAAGTGCATTCGTTCAGGTGGCCATATGTGTGGCAATGCTACTCTCCATTGTGGAGTCTCCCAACCTTCAAGGGTTATGCCTTGAAGGGTTTTGGGGGAGGTTGGCTATCAGTATGACAGAACAACACCTATTACTTGTGACTTTCATCACAAACACATTATTTTATATAGTGGCTTGAAAGAGCTTGGCTTTAGCTTTTTGCCGCTTGAATCATTCCCACCTTTTGAAGCGAGGTAGTAGGCCCTCTAAAGGTTTAATAAAAGCAACACATGTGCAAAAATACTTTTGATCCCCAAGTTCATATGAAGATGCAAGGGGAGAGCATACATATTTTTAGGCTTGTGTCACACTAAACAAGGTTCGTTTTTAGATCTTGGATTATGTTGGGGGTGATTTGTGCAAGTGTTGTGAGAATTTTTTGATTCCCAAGATCACCAATGGTGCAAGGGAAGAGCATACACTTTCACCACACAAACACTATCAAAAAAACACTTTACACACAATTATTTGTTTTCTTGCTTAGATGAGTGAAAAAATGTAATTTGTGGTTCCTTTTAGACCGATGAGTTATGATGCACATCGTTGTTCTTTTTAAGCCTAAAATTGAAATGTTCCTAGATTTGTTGCCAAGCACTTGTTAATTTTAGAGCACTAAAATCAAATGTTTTCAAGGCACACAAGGATTCCTTTTATGAGCACCAATTGAAATGTTTGTTTACTTTTTTGATCAATTTTAATGCACCAATTGAAATGTTGTTTGTACTAACATGCACGGTTTCCTTTTATAAGCACCAACGAAAGTGTTTGTTTTAATCTAAAGAAAACACCCTACAAAAACTGTTAGTTATTTCAGGATGATGATCTTGGACAGACGATGATGACCTTTAAAATAGATAGAAGGACTTGCACAAAACCCAATGTTAGCAGATAAAATAGCAATAAAATAGATCACATATGGCGTCGCTTTAACCAGAAAATGGCATTGCTACTAGCACCTTAGACAAAATATAACCACCCTAGACAATAGCGCTAATAACACATACAGATAGCATTGAATTACAAGATAGTGCTTAAATGGACTACAGACCATGCTGAATACAGAAATAGTACTACAAGACAATACAGAATATGCTAAAACTAGTGATTGCGCTACTACAGACTAAATATAGTGCTACTATGCTTGAGTTGGAACTATCTTATTGAATGTCGAATATGGCACTATTTTAGGTGTCGAGCGCACTAATACTGGGTTGAATTGGTCGTGGCTGCAAAAACAAAGTTTTCTTAACCAAACATGAAGATTGTTATATCCCAAAAGAGGTGTGTTAGGTCCCTTTTAGTGATTAGAAGTGCTATTAGCTAAAAAGACAACCTTTCCAAAGCAAAGCAAACCAAAATGAAATGTTAGATGATTTAAGCAAATTTTGGCATGGTCTCACCTTGTTTTCTCATCAAAACGTACAAAACAGAGAGCAAATAACCTAAAAAGACGTTAGGAAGATCAAAAAAATCCAACAAGATGTGAGTGAGAGCCAACAAAAAACTATTATGTCAAATAATGCTAAAACAATCAGCAGATAGCGCTAAAATATGTCGCAATGGTGCCACTGCACAAGGAGATAGCGCTAAACCTAAAAACACAGCTCAAAACAACAAAACTCACACAAAGTGTAGGAGTCCAGGACAACACTGAGAGGGGGGGTGAATTAGTGTTGTGTAAATTTTCAAATCTTTTTGCAAACTTTAACTTTCAAAGCACAAGGAGAGAAAAATATCATTGATTTATCAAACACATATGCACAAAACTGAGAATGAAGAAAGAGAACAAAACCTTATAAGCAACGTATTAACATACACACAAACTAATGATATCAATATGAGACATAACACAAATTTGCACGAGTGGAAAACACTCCTGGGATATAAAAACCACTCCAAAACTGCCTCACTGGCTTAACCTTGAAAATATATTTACAAGCCTCACTGGCTGATGTAAGTATCTCACTGACAAATGGTCTTACCAACCTACAAGCCTCACTAGCATACTGTTGTGCCTCACTGGCATTTCTCAATCAATCAGAACTCTAAATCTCATGTGCAAGAAGTGATTGTTGCTCAATCTGATCTGCACCATTCAAAACAACTCATCTGCAACATATATTCCATCATTCCAATCCTTTGATATTCTATCCTTGAATCATCTAATTCACATGATCAGGAAAACATATCTCACTGCAAATTAGCTCAACACACATTCTTCTGTGTTTTCTTTTTAAAAGAACTTTCATAAAGTTGTCTTCATAATCGTATGTTGCTCTGCACTTCAACTCACTTCTCAAAGCACCCGTGATGTTTTTAAATATTAGATAACCTTTCACATTCTACACAGTCATCTTCATTTGCTCTTACTTAAGATCATTTTGTCCTTTCATCTTCTCTTTTTAATGTCTTCAAAAATAATGCATCTTAGATAGTCACCTGCAAAAATAAAAGAACATATATCTAATCCCCAAAACCTTTCACATTCTCCAAATTCACAAAACTAAAATCCCATTTATATTTCCTCTTAGAGATGAAAGAATATCTTTTCATGTTTCATTTCAATTCTCTTCAATTTCCTGATCATTTGCCACAAAAAAAAATATTTTCTTCATCTACAAAATAATATCAAAATGAGCCTTCAATAAAAATGAATTAACTTTTCATTTTCTCTCATATTTCAATCTTATAAAATCTTCTTCAAATTCTTTTCTCAAAATGTCTTCAATAAATCTGCCTTCATGTATGAACCTTCATATTCCTGAAAAAAACTTCATTTTGCATGCAATCTCCTTCTCTGCAAATTTCGGCAATCAAACTCTTTATCTTCTAAAAAAAAATCAATCTTCAATGATAATATCTTCATCCTCTATAAAAATCTTCACCTTCATAAAATTCTTCAATGGCATTTTAGAAATAGTCTCCCAAAAAAAATATTGCCTTTTTAAAAATCAACAATCTCCTATACAGGCTCCTTGAAAAACTCAAAATACATTCTATATTGAATTCAAGCCTTTTAAATAAAATAGAAGTTTAACAAATTTCTTTAAAAAAAACTTTTTTTAAAAAAAAAACAAGGCATAAATTCGTGCCTTTGACTAAAAGCATTCCATGCTTTATAAATCTCGTGCCTTTTCCTTTTAAAAGAAGTTTTAAGTCTTGCTCGAGCTTTTTAAGGGATCCACTTTACATTATTTGAAAGTCTTTAAAAAAATTTTAATGAATCCGTTGATTTGCTATGCCACCCAAACACTCATGGGAGAGACCGAGGGTGTCGGTCGAACTAAGAAAGGACCGGTCATATATTATGACATATGACCCCTCTAGCAGGTGGCATAAGTGGAATAACTTGCACTCGCAGGTCATTATCAAATTAAAACAAAAGTAACATTTGTTTATGATGAGTGCAAAAGAAATGAACTTATGTTTTTAGGGCACCACAATGACACTAAGGATTTTAGGAATAAGCTTGAAGACTTAGGATTTAGAAATAGAGCTCATCAATGACCAACTTAGATATCAACACCACCATGCTAACAATGACCAACATTGAAGATGTATGAACCAAGAAGCAACATCCTAAATCTCATCATTGTAAAGCTCATCAATCAACATCAACTCAATGATCAACCAATTAACACCTTTAGTGACAACCAACCTTATGTCCTGATCTCTGAGTTATGACCTCACATCTGATCTTAACAACCTGTTATGACCTTATTAGGCATGATGTGAACTACAACATGAGCATGATGAACCAAGACCCTGAAGCATGAATAAATTCACAACATCAATATTGCAACAACTCAACATCCTGTGTGAAGAAATGATCAAACATAGCAAACCAAATATGACATCTTTGATACTCCTACTCTGATCCTTTCATATGAACTCTCTCTAATCTAATCCTTTCATATGAACTCACAACATTACCTGATGATTGACATCACATGTCACTTTAACCATTAAGAACATTATGAACACCTAAAACTTCCTGCCAAACCAACTCCACATCTTTGTGAACTGACCAAGCAATGAACAACTATCTCCTCCTGATGTCCTGCAACAACTTACATCATCAACTGACCACACTTTTGACATCAATGACAATCTATCACTATCAATCTCCCCCTTTGTCATTGATGGCAAAACCATCTGAAGCAATTTTTCATTCTCCCCCTTTTTGACATCTGATGACAAAGACTATTATCTCCCCCTTATCATCCTTTATACCAATCAAGAATTGAAATACCACTTAAGGCACTGATTATTTTTGCAATTTGCTCTGAGCTCTTTCCATGTTCATCTGCATATCAACCATAAAAACCTGAGAGAAACAAGACATCAAACAATCATGTAAGACATATCAAACCAAGTACCAAACCACTGTTACAAGCTGCTCATAGACTGCACTATACCACTTCTAATCACAACACAAATTTGTAGATGAAGATGAAACACTGACATCAATAAGATCCTCTGATTACTTCCTTTAACAAACTCCTGAAACAACACTTTTTGACCTGAAATAACAAATCTTCAAGATTTCCCATGTGTTAAAGTTCACAAACAAATCACTGCTTAGAAATACCATTGGTAAATACTGACAAGAATAACCAACATAACTCAATTCAACTCAGCACTGATACACTTCTGAAATAGTCCTGAAGCAACATATCAACCTGAAGTATACCATCCATTTACTGACAATCAACCTTCTAAACACTTTTGCAAAGAAATCATAAACATACCAATACTCTTTGATAAATAGATTTGCAGGGAAAAATCATGAAGACTCCTCATCACACAGTTCCCAACTCAAGATGACATGATGACCACTTTTGATAAGACCTTTTCAAATCTCCCATGATAGTGACAGCTCAATCCTCTGATTAACTCCCCCTAAGAACAACTCCAACTTCAACAAAAAAATGTTATAGCATGATCATAACAATTATAATCACATTGAATTATGAACATTTTGAAGGCATAAATTCTTGTTAACCTTTGAACAAGTAATGATTTATAGTGATAACAATCCTGAAACCAACATAAGACCAACCTTGCTAAACATTATCATTTGATACCAATCTATTCTTGCACACCCCTTTTGACATGAAAAAGAATGAAGATCATCTGAAAAGAATGAAGACTATCATGTTGTTCTTGCTCATCCTTTTACAACACACTGTTAAAACTGATATATACATAACCACATCTGAAACATACTGCAATCAACAAGAATTAAAGCCTCTTGACTCTCAAATACAAATCAACCAACCAATTAAGATTGCACAACCTTCACCATCAAGCTCTTCTTGTAACACCACTTTGCAAAACCAAATCCAGGTGAGAGTTCCTTGACAACATCTTAACAAAAGCATCATGATAAATTAATCATGTAAGTATCAAACAATATACAAATAGGATCAATGTCACAACATCATCAAACTCTTTGTGTAGAGAGCTTTTGAACACTTTATGATCCACTAAACATGTTACTGATCATGGACACCTAACATACACTGAAACTCAAAAACATCAAAAACTTCATTTCAAACATTTCAGGCAAGCATGACAAACAAAACAAGATCAACTGATCTCCTCCTATAACTTCTTGGGGATAAAAAATAGAACAAGAACAACTCCCCGTCACATTATGCTATCTATTATGCAACAGATGAAATGACTTGTGCAAGATGCACAAGCTTAGTATTTGACTTCTCTTGACTATGTTTCTGCTTCCAAATCTTAACAGGCTCTTTCTTCCTCCAAACCTTTTCTGTCTTTTTCTTTTCCCAACCTTTCAAATTAGGTGGAGCTCTCCTGCAACTATGTGCTTTATGACCAAGAGAGTTGCAATTATAACAAATTATGTTGTAATCAAAATCAATTGACTAATAATACCTTTGAGCACTCATATTAAGCTTCCATGAAGGATCATACACTCTGTTCATTTTGCAGTTTCTTTGAATATGTCCAACATTATTGCACTTGTAACATACAAGGTTAGTATTCCCTTTGCAATCAACTACTTTATGCCCAAAATGATTACAAGTATAACAGTAACCATTAAATGAATAGTTATATCTGTACATGTAAGCTTGTCTTATAGATGTAGGTTTTCTAAAATTTCTTCTTTGAATGTCCACAAATTCATCTCTCATTTTCTGTTCAGCTTCACTCTTCCTTTTTCCTTCTGTGGCAACATGAATTAAATCAATTTTCCTTCTAGGAGTCTCTCTAGCTTTGGAACATTCCCCTTCTTCAGTACTCTTTTCAAACAGCAGATTCTTGTGCAACTTAGAGGAAGCCTTTTCTAACTCCTTTCTTAAAGAGACTATTTCTGATTCTAGTTTTAGATTCTCAATCCTTCTAACTTCAAGGTCAGATATTGAAACATCTGCTATTCTCTTAGCTTCTTCAATTTCTGTCTTCAATCTAGCAATTAGTTTGTCAGAATCATCAATATATGTCTTTAAAGTTATAATTTGGCATTTGGCCTCTTCAAGATCTATAGATACAATTTCAAGTTTTGAAAGTACATTATCTTTAGATTCTCTTTCTTGCTGCAACTGTATCATTAATTTATTGTTCTCCTTCTTATAATTCTTAAGATCACTCAAAGCATATATGAGCTCTCCTTCCAAATAAATCTCACAATCTTGTTCATTATAATCCTGATCATCATCACTTGTGATGCTAGCTTCTTCTGAATTTGATTGGGATTGAACTTCAACTCCTTCATTTGAAAGTCTCTTTTCATTGCTACTTTCTTCACACACCAGAGTGTCCCCTTCTTTATCATTATCTTGATAAATTCTTTTCAATCTCCTCCACATATCCTGGGTTGTAACACAATCCATAACTTTACAAATAACATTATTAGATAGAGCAGATAATATAGCCTTCTTTACAGTATCATTACATTCAAGAGCTTCTTTGTTATTTGCAGAATTACAATTCTCAACTGACATTAAAACATCATATCTAAGGAGGATAAATACACTTGCATTCTAACATACCAAACTAAAAAATTTGAACCATCAAACTGAGGAACATTTGAAATATCAGACTCAACATGGTGAACATCTTTATCAACATCTGGATTTGATATGAATGATGTCTTTTGTGTCTTTTGACCAGAATGAATCTTAACATTTCTCATGTTCTTATTTCTCCTGCACTTACCCATTAAACTCCACACACAGGACCTACCCAAGCTGATTAAGCTGTAAGAGGGAAACTGGCTCTGATACCAATTGTAGGAGTCCGGGACAACACTGAGAGGGGGGTGAATCAGTGTTGTGTAAATTTTCAAATCTTTTTGCAAACTTTAACTTTCAAAGCATAAGGAGAGAAAAATATCATTGATTTATCAAACACATATGCACAAAACTAAGAATGAAGAAAGAGAGCAAAACCTTATAAGCAACGTATTAACATACACACATACAAATGAAATCAATATGAGACATAACACAAATTTGCACGAGTGGAAAACCCTCCTGGGGTATAAAAACCACTCCAAAACTGCCTCACTAGTTGATGTAAGTATCTCACTGACAAATGGTCTTACTAACCTACAAGCCTCACTGGCATACCATTGTGCCTCACTGGCATTTCTCAATCAATCAGAACTCTAAATCTCATGTGCAAGAAGTGATTGCTGCTCAATCTGATCTGCACCATTCAAAACAACTCATCTGCAACATATATTCCATCATTCCAATCCTTTGATATTCTATCCTTGAATCATCTAATTCACCTGATCAGGAAAACATATCTCACTGCAAATTAGCTCAACACACATTCTTCTGTGTTTTCTTTTTAAAAGAACTTTCATAAAGTTGTCTTCATAATCGTATGTTGCTCTGCACTTCAACTCACTTCTCAAAGCACCTGTGATGTTTTTAAATATTAGATAACCTTTCACATTCTACACAGTCATCTTCATTTGCTCTTACTTAAGATCATTTTGTCCTTTCATCTTCTCTTTTTAATGTCTTCAAAAACAATGCATCTTAGATAGTCACCTACAAAAATAAAAGAACATATATCTAATCCCCAAAACCTTTCACATTCTCCAAATTCACAAAACCAAAATCCCATTTATATTTCCTCTTAGAGATGAAAGAATATCTTTTCATGTTTCATTTCAATTCTCTTCAATTTCTTGATCATTTGCCACAAATAAAAATATTTTCTTCATCTACAAAATAATATCAAAATGAGCCTTCAATAGAAATGAATTAACTTTTCATTGTCTCTCATATTTCAATCTTATAAAATCTTCTTCAAATTCTTTTCTCAAAATGTCTTCAATAAATCTACCTTCATGTATGAACCTTCATATTCCTGAAAAAAACTTCATTTTGCATGCAATCTCCTTCTCTGCAAATTCCTGCAATCAAACTCTTTATCTTCTCAAAAGAAAATCAATCTTCAATGATAATATCTTCATCCTCTATAAAAATTTTCACCTTCACAAAATTCTTCAATGGCATTTTAGAAATAGTCTCCCAAAAAAATTTTTGCCTTTCTAAAAATCAACAATCTCCTATACAGGCTCCTTGAAAAACTCAAAATACATTCTATATTGAATTCAAGCCTTTTAAATAAAATAGAAATTTAACAAATTTCTTAAAAAATAACAAGGCATAAATTTGTGCCTTTGACTAAAAGCATTCCATGCTTTATAAATCTCGTGCCTTTTCCTTTTAAAAGAAGTTTTAAGTCTTGCTCGAGCTTTTTAAGGGATCCACTTTACATTATTTGAGAGTCTTTAAAAAAATTTAAACTAATCCGTTGATTTGCTATGCCACCCAAACACTCATGGGAGAGACCAAGGGTGTCAGTCGAACTAAGAAAGGACCGGTCATATATTATGACATATGACCCCTCTAGCAAGTGGCATAAGTGGAATAACCTGCACTCGCAGGTCATTATCAAATTAAAACAAAAGTAACATTTGTTTATGATGAGTGCAAAAGAAATGAACTTAGGTTTTTAGGGCACCACAATGACACTAAGGATTTTAGGAATAAGCTTGAAGACTTAGGATTTAGAAATAGAGCTCATCAATGACCAACTTAGATATCAACACCACCATGCTAACAATGACCAACATTGAAGATGTATGAACCAAGAAGCAACATCCTAAATCTCATCATTGTAAAGCTCATCAATCAACATCAACTCAATGATCAACCAATTAACACCTTTAGTGACAACCAACCTTATGTCCTGATCTCTGAGTTATGACCTCACATCTGATCTTAACAACCTGTTATGACCTTATTAGGCATGATGTGAACTACAACATGAGCATGATGAACCAAGACCCTGAAGCATGAATAAATTCACAACATCAATATTGCAACAACTCAACATCCTGTGTGAAGAAATGATCAAACATAACAAACCAAATATGACATCTTTGATACTCCTACTCTGATCCTTTCATATGAACTCTCTCTAATTTGATCCTTTCATATGAACTCACAACATTACCTGACGATTGACATCACATGTCACTTTAACCATTAAGAACATTATGAACACCTAAAACTTCCTGCCAAACCAACTCCACATCTTTGTGAACTGACCAAGCAATGAACAACTATCTCCTCCTGATGTCCTACAACAACTTACATCATCAACTGACCACACTTTTGACATCAATGACAATCTATCACTATCACAAAGATGGTTAGATTGAGACCTTATGGGTCCCATTGGGTGTGCCAATGTGATTATTGAAAACAAGGTGAGATGAAAAACACAAAATAAAAGCATAAAACAAAGATTTATACCTCACTAAGATTCACCAATCCAAGATAGGGTGGTAGAAGCATGCACCAAAGAGCTCCTAGATATACCCTAGATAATAGATTCAAATGTGAAATGCTCAATCTCAATGCAACTCACTAATTCAAGAGAATTTTTGGCATGATAACATTACTTAGAAATTGGACGATGAAATGGCTTGGAAGATGTTGTATTTATAGGCATTTTGGAGAGATTTTGATCCAATAGTTGAGATTGATTTGAGAGATCAATGGTGGATGATGAAGATGATGTGGAGGGCCTAGATCTGATCTTAGAAAATGGAGGGCTAGGAATAAAGATGAATTTTTAATTCATCTTGGGAAGAGAGGTTCATAAATGAGGTGGAGTGTGATGGATTATTTGTGAATTAAAAATTCACATGGGGAAGGGTAAAATGAATTTAAAATTTATTTGGGGAAGAGTGGATATTAATGAGGTATGACGTGTAAGGGGTGTAAGAGGTATTAAATGAGGATTGTGACACGTGTATAAAAAAATGGTTTATATGGGATATATTTCAATTTTTTATTTGTGGGGTGTGGGGAAGGGTGTTAATCAAGGTTTGACCATTTTAATTGAGGTGATTAGCATAATTAATATGGCTGGAAAAAAATCAGGGAATAGGTTAATTGGAGGTTTAGATTAATTAAATAAGGTTTTATTTAATTAATCCTAGGTCTAGGGTCATGTAGGATAGGCTAGGTAATTAAATAATAGATATTTAATTATCTAGGGTAGGGATAGGTTGATTAATAGGTTAAATTAATTAGATAAATATGATTTACCTAATTAATTGGATTTAGTGGAGAAGGGGAATTAACCAAATAAATATTGCATATTTATTTAATTAATAGGCTAATGTTGAACAATTGAATTAATCAAATTAATCCAATTGTAGGGGATAAAATGATGAAAGATTAGGTGATGAGAGGTTAATTAATTAAATAAAAATTTAGTTAATTGTTTAGAGGGAAAATAGGTATGTTTAGGGAGGTTAGGAGTTTCTTTGATGATGAAGACATTTTTAGGTGTCTACACTATGTATCAACAAGTGGCACAATCCATGAACAAGATATACAGATCCACTAAAATAAGATACGAACCTAAAATCTAGAAAGCATCATATAGGTCAAATAAGGATATGATTATATATATAAGTATGTATCAATCATGATCTAAACCAAAATCATGTGTCACAAACTAGTATGTAAAGCATAGCCATAGTCAGATAAACATTAGAGCCAAACATACAATGTCTCAACATAGAACTATAGTAACAAAATATGCAAACACTTCCCACCATAATGGCAGTGCCAAGAAAGGGTCCTACATCCTCCCCCCGAGCTTGGAGTTCCTCCTAGAAATCCTCAAAGATATGAGGATAAAGAGTCATCATAGAAGATGTGTCCTCCCAAGTGGCAACGGTCTCATCGTATTTGTCCCACTAGACCCTGACCTAGTCCAGCTCTTGACCTTGAAGGTCCCACGTCCAACAAGCCAAGATACGAATGGGCTCTAATGTCAGTTTTCTGTCCACCTCTACATGTAGAGCAGCCCAATCAAATACATGAGAAGGATCATGGATATAATGTCTCAAAATAAAAACATGAAATACATCGTGGATGTGCAACAGGCTAGGTGGCAAGGCTAAAGAATAGGAAACTAGTACTATCTACTCCAAAATCTCAAAGGGACCCACAAAACAAGGTGCTAGCTTAGAGCCATTTCCATAACAGATTGGAATCTTATGCAGCCACACTCTCAAGAAGACTCTGTCACCCATAGAAAAACTCTGATCTATCCTCCTAGTATCTGCATACTTCTTCTATCGATCTTGAGCCTCCTGTAACCTCTTCCAAATCACTATCACCTGTTGCTCCATATCCTGTAACATCTCTAGCCTAATAGAAACTCTATCCTTCAAACAGTCCCAACTTAAGGGAGTCCTACACAGTTTGCCATACTATGCCTGATAAGGTGTCATGCCTAATGAACTGTGAAAATTGCTGTATACAAACTCAAGTAAATACAAGTACTCCTCCCATCTAGAGTGATGATCCATAACGTACATCCTTAGCATGTCCTCTAGCACTAGATTCACCCTCTCCATTTGTCCATCTGTCTCAGGGTGATAAGCTGAACTGAAATTGAGCTGGGTACCCAAGGCTCACTGAAGTGCTTTCCAGAATGTAGAAGTGAACACTGAATCCCTGTCTGAAATAATCTTGTGAGGTACACCATATAATCTAACAATCTCATCCAAGAATACTCGTGCTATGGAATACACTATATATAAGGTGTGGTCTGGAGAGAAGTGGGCTACCTTGGTCAACTTGTCGACCGTCACCATGATAGCGTCATGGCATCTGGCAGACAAGGGTAGACCAACTATAAAATCCATAGAGATGGTATTCCACTTCCACTCTAGAATCTCATGGAGGTATAATACTCCTACTGGGTGTTGGTGCTCATCCTTGACCCTCTGGCACTCAAGGCATCGAGCCACAAACTCTACGATGTCTCTACACATACCTACCTAGTAATATAGCTAATGAAGATCAATGTACATCTTTTTGACCCCCAGGTGAGTTACATACGGTACTCTATGAGCCTCTGATAGAATCCTGAATACTTTCCCTCAAGGGGCCTCTTTGACTACATCGCACACTAAACCTCATGATACCACTCGTCCTCTAGAAACTGCTATAGAATGTGAGACCTCAAATCAATATTCACCTTCATGGCCATGATCTCATGACGTCACTTGCTCAAGGAATCTTCCACTACATTCTCCTTCCCTCTAATATAGTGTACATCAAAATCATACTCGCACAAAAACTCCATCCATCATCTTTGTTGTGCATTCAAATTTGGCTGAGTGAATATATACTAAAGACTGCAATGATCAGAATGAAGCTCAAAATGATGCCCAAGGAGAAAATGTCTCCATCTAATGAGATCATGTACTACTGCTACAATATCTAAGTCATGTGTAGGGTAATTCTGCTAATGGGACTTGAGTTTCCATGACTCATACATGATAACTAGACCCTCCTACATAAGCACTGCGCCTATACGATCCAAGGAAGCATCTGTACACACCACAAAGTCTCAAGTCGAATTAGGCATAGCTAAGATGGGGGCACTGGTGAGATGCTCCTTGAGGCTCTTGAAAGCCCTCTCACACTATTAAGTCCACTCAAACCTCTTCTCTTTGCACTGAAGGGAAGTAATAGGGTGTGCTATCTTGGAAAACCCCACAATAAACCTACGATAATAACCAGCTAATCCCATGAAACTCCTAACCTCTATAACACTGGTGGGTTCTAGCCACTTTACAATCACCCTAACCTTTGATGGATCTACTAAGATACCATCACCAGATATAATGTTCCCCAAATACTGAACCTTGAATTGGAAGAATGCACACTTAGCCAGGTTGGCATAAATTTGATGTCTCCTCGAACATTGTAGTACATATCTCAAATGGTCCTCATGCTCTTCCTCTCTATGAGAATATATCAATATATCATCCAAAAAGATCAGCATACAATGATCCAAAAAGGTGCAAAATACCCCATTCATCAAACTCATGAATACTATTAGGGCATTTGTCAATCTGAATGGTACAACTATAAATTCGTAATGACCATATTGAGTCTGGAATGCTGTCTTATGAATTTTGGCCTCAACAATCCTTAGCTGATGGTATCTAGACTTCAACTCTATCTTGGAGAACACTCTGGCTCCACTCATCTAGTCTAATAGATCATCAATCCTCGACAAAGGGTAACGATTCTTGGTCGTTAATTTATTCAACTGTCTGCAGTCGATGCGCAAGCAAAGGGACCACCCATCCTTCTTCTTGAAGAAGATAACTAGTGTGCCCAAAGGTGAGACACTATGATAGATGTGGCCCTTCTCTAATAGTTCCTCTAATTGAATCTTGAGCTCACTGAGCTCCTGAGTAGTCATCCTTTAAGGTGCCCGTGAGATCGGCTATGCCCTTGGAACCAAATCAATATGGAATTTCACCTCACGGTGGGGTGGCATCCCTATCAACCCCAAAAGGAAAACATTTGCAAACTCCTTGAGGATAGGCTGATAGTCTAAGGATATCTCTATCAGTCCCTCTGATCTGTCACTTATGGTAATAGCGAACATTTGGCACCCCTTACACATGCTCTACTTTAGCTGCACAATGGATATCATACGAAGGGATATAGGTATTTGTACTTTTGATAACACCACAGGTGTGTCATGATCATCAAAACACTCAATAATATTATGTTTGCAATTTTTCCTAGCCTAATGTGTGTCAAGCTAGTTCATGCGCAAAATTATGTCATAAGATCCCAAGGGTGTAATCTAAAGATCTATTAATGTTGTGAAGGTCTCAAAAGATATCTGAAAATCTCTGACCACAGAGTCCACAACCACTCTAGCTATTGATACTAACTCCACCTCCCACCTATCATCTTTCCTAAATGCTAATAGCCTGCAACGCTACACAATAGTAGGTGATATAAAAGAATCAGATGCTTTGGAATCAAATAGAACACTAACAGATACATCCCCAATCATACCTGGTGCCTCAATAATGGTAGCCTGATGATCGGCCTATTGATTCTTGACCTTTGCAAAAACCCTAAGGGTCCTCCCCACATCTCCTACTATCTACTTAGAACCTACTAGGCAGGTTCCACCTATTCTAAACCCATGTGGGCACTCTATAGATAGGTGGCCAATCTTCCCACATACAAAACAAGCTCCCCTCAAATAACCCTGCATGGATGGGGTCCTGCCAAACTAGGATGATCTGCCCCTGTTAGCACTGCTAGATCCTGCTCTAAAAGTTTGCTGACCCCAAGATGGTCCTATCTACTGTTCATGTGACCTTTGATTTCTATGGGGTCCCTAAGACTACCATGGCCTAGTATGACTGCTCTGTGTTCCCTATTGTGGCCTGGGCCTCTGTCTCTACTGCTATTGCTAGGATGCCTAAGGTGGCCCCAAAGAAGATCTAAATTCCCCCTTAGAGGGGTGTGAAAATTGAGAATTAGAAGAGTCTTGTTGTCCCTGATTGTGGTTTCCGAACCACTCTTGTGCCTCCGTTACACCTCCTCTACTATGCGGGCCTTCTCTACGGCATCACTAATGTCCACTAGGTTGGCCATATGGATTGAGCCTACAATGCTGAGGTTTAGAACCCTAATGAAATGATTGATGAGTAACTTCTCCTCTTGAATGTAATCCACATACTATTGGAGCTCCAAAAACCTACTCTCATACTAGGCCACTATGACCTGCCCCTCTGCTATAAGTCATGGAGTTCATCTATATGCCTCTTTCTAAAGTGCTCAAAGATGTAACGCACCCTAAAGTGCTCCAGGAAGATCTCCCAAGTCAGAGTGTCTATCGACATTTGGTGCTTCCACTCATCCTGGCACCACTAGGTAGAAGCAGGTCCTTTCAACTGATGTATATCAAATCTAGATTTTAGGTTACTTCCATAAGGTTGCAACTAAAAGCATTCCTCTAAGTTGAGCAACCAAGACTCAGCCTCCACCTTATCGGTGGCTCCTGAAAAAGTAGGGGGCTGTAACTGAAGCAGCTCTTGAATCTGATCACCAGTACCTCAGGAAACTCTTGGTGTTGTCTCCAACTCTGTCTATGGATGAGTGGGTCAAGGTGACAGAATTTGAGGTGTCTCATCCTCAACCTCCTCTATAATCACCTCTCACATATGTGGGGGACTCCTACTCTACTCGCGAAATCCTAGTATGTGCTCACCAATCCCAGGTCAATCCCCCTGAGGTACCCATACAACTGGAGGTAATCTCTCCTCAAGCATCCCCATTAGACCCTACAAGGCATGTAGAATCTAAGGTCCATAGTCATGTCCTCTATCTTGATTGATACTCTCAGAATGATGGGATTCAGTAATCATCCCTCATGAGGTCGCCCTCCACCTGGTTCCTTGGGAGTGGAATTAGCTCTCCTCACCCTATGTGACATCCTAGGAGACAAGGTAAGACTAAGTTAATTTATGATCATTCATTTATTCCCAGAGCTCCAAGAGTTGAGAACTCTGCTCTGATACCTATGTAATGCTTGTAAAAACACAAAAAGTAAAATAGGACACAAATCCTAATTTTCTTTTTGAAAGTGGCAATGTTGGCACTAAGAGTGAACTAAGTACCTCGCTAGAAAACTTATAACACATTTTTTTATAAAAGGATCAATAAATATGGTCTCTTGAAATTCATGATTATACTTTTGCATAGAGTAAATGGAAGTTAGGATAAATCAAGCAAGTAAACATTTAGAGTGTCCTCATTAGAGAACCCCTAAATGAACAATGAACAATAATCCTCATTAAATAAATGAAATGCACGGGTAAGTTAATTAAGTAAACTAAGTTAAATAAATTCCTTTTTCTTAAACCTCTTTTTTTCCTTGAATGATTTTACCAGATGTAAGAATGCATGAAATAAAATTTAATATCCTAATTGCATAACTAAAAGCACTTTTTACTAACATGGGTATTATATGGTTTACTAGGTGAACAAATTCATTACTATCAAAGAGTAAATATTTTGTTATGATTCTCCAAAGTTTTTAAATTAAGCTTCTAAGAAGGAAAATCATTTCAGAAACTAGGCCGATGAGATCCTATTCCCATTTCCCTATATATATACACACGTGAGAACTTATAGGGTGTTTCTCTACCCTAAATGAATGCTTGCAAAATGAATCCCTTAATTTCCTTGCATGTGGGTAAAAATAGTCACAAGAAATGACCTAGGGTTCAAACAACACTTTGGTTTTACCCTAAAAACATCAAACCCTAAATTAGCCCTAAACTAAATGCCTCATACTATCTCCTATTCTCTCTAGCAAACATGTGATCTTATGGCAGTGGCTAGGGATGATAGGGTCTACTCTAGGTTGAAATCTGCATACTTTCTTAGCCTCCTTCACCTTTAGACTACTTGGGGTCGATTCTAGAAGGAATGTATTTGTTTATAATTCTTGGACACTTATGTACACTGCAGCACCAGGCCTCTCTATGAGGTGGCCAAAAGGTTTCTATCTAACCTACTTCATCCTCCTTGCTTAAGACTTTGCAAAAAAACAACTTACTCCTCTCTTTTTTTGTTTCTCTTTTTTTTGTCTGTGTTACAGGAGAAACCAAAGGAGGATTTGCAAGGAGGCACAACAGGATTGTTTAGCATGTTGCAAACATTTTAGTTTAATTTTCTTTTCTTCTATCATCAAAATGATAACAATAGCCCAGATCAAAAAATGACCCTCCAGAGTAATGGTTAACTATGGGTCGATGTCAAACTATTTAATATTTCTCTTTCTAGCTCCAGGTTTAATAGTGGTTGTTTTCCTGTAGGGCATCCAAGCGTATTGAACCCCTAAGAGGTGAGTCCTAACCAGGGGGTCACAGCCTTGATTGTGGTTATCCCTTCTAAATCTCTCATTTTAGTGTAGATGGAGGGGCTCCTTGGAAAGTTCATGGGTTTTGGATTTGCACTGGCTAGCTGTGTTTGCTTGAAAGTTTATAAAATCTATTCAATGAATTCATTTTGTGAATTTCAACAACTATTTAATTTCATGCAATAACATCAATTAAAGAATTTTGTCAAATCACTACCATGCTTTGTGTATATCTATGTGTGTTTGCATGTATGTTCACTAGGATGGTTGCAATATAACATATGACAAAGAATATCATCCCATTGTGGTTCAGTAATTGTTTAGAACCTACACCAGGAACCTAGGAATCCATGCATGAGCATAGAGGTAAGAGAGAAACAAGAAGATATTGATAAAGGCAGATGAAGTCGCTTAGCCTAGCAAAGTTGATCATCTTTGTCTTATTTACTATATAGGTAGAGCTCTCTTTCTATCCATATATTTCTTGTTTTCTGACCATTTCCTTTTTTCTGTGTTGTGTGGTGATCATATGCATTCAGAGATGGTAGGGGAAGGGCTCCTATGAGTTATGTGCTACCAATAACATATTCAGCGCCTTGCTTAGACCTACTGGGATAGCCAAGGAACAGATAGGCATATTATACTTTTCTAAAAATTACTTTATACAGATACTGAGTTTGGGATACAAGGGTTAGACCTTATCATTGGTGCTGGATATTAGAAAAACTATACATTATAGAAAATTGCATGTTTCTAGACACTAATAGAGAAATCTGAACATCTATTTCCTTCTAGATTGCTACCAATTATAATGGAGGAGTTGATTTGTTTGGTTTCCACATAAACTAAAAAATTATTTCATTTCTTGCTTTATTATAAAAAAGAAGGTAGCTCAGCAAGCTTCCATTTTTTAATTAACTAGTTGGTATGAAATAAATCACACAATAGAATTCATTTATTACAGCCTAACAAACAAGGTTTAATCTTCTACTTACAGAGAAATTACTTTTATTTCCTTACTCTACATTCAATACATAATACCAGTACATATCATATCCATTAAATGCTTCTTGAGCTTATAGTCCATACATCCTCTGAATTTCTTACACAGTATAAATCAGACGCTACTTAATATATGCATAACATGGAACTCCATTACCATAGACCTTTTGTATTCTCATGAAACTCTTAAGGATACACAATAACATTGTTGAATTGTATAGTTAATGTATTTTCCTTAGTATTTGGTTCTAGATGATCCCATTCCACCAACCTTTCCAATAACTTGCCAAACTTGCACATGAGTCAAGGTCACCACCCAGCCTAGGACAATAGCTATCCACCCACGAGCTAGGGGAGAACATATGGAGACTAGGGAGCACACACACATTTACAACTTAAACAAATTTATGCACCCTTAGAAACATAATGACATAGATAGAGACACGGTCTTCCTTTTTTATAGGTTCTCACAAAATACACACAAGATGAATTTCTATAACAATATTTACATAGGGGGAAAAGAAGAAAATTAAGCATGTAGGGAGTCCAAATCAATTCTTATTCCAAAATCTCATTTTATGGGTACTCTTACCCACTTTTACTTCAATTTTTTTTTTCAATAGTCACATGGGGTACTCATACCCTTTTTCCAATTACTCATACCCAATTCAACTTCTTCCAAAGTTTAATCTGGCGTACTCATACCCATGTAAAAATACTCCCTACCAGGACATTAAATTCCTTCTACCCCCCCATACAATAGACATACAACCATTAGCCAATCCACAGTTTCCACATAATCACAACAACAACCTTAAATCACTCTTTACATAGAACAAATACTCTAGTTACAGTACATAACAAAATTTAGAACAAACATTCAAACTACACCACATAACAAAATTTACAACACTTATTCATTTTTAAGTGTTTTATATTAATCAGATAATAAAATAGGAGCCTACCTAGAATTCTCAACAGGACTTGTGGACTTGTTTAGCTCCACAACAATATCCCTTTCCTCCAATTTTTTTTTTTCTCACTTCCCGTTTTCTCTCTCTAAATTTTTTTTATAGTCCAGTGTAAAACTAGAAAGCCAACTAACTTCCCCTTTTTCTTTCCTCACATTTTACCCCTTTTTTTACCTTCCTTCCAACTTGTTTACACCTATTCATGAAGACAACATGTGTCCTTATGTGGACAGCATGTGTCACCTTAGTTGGACATCATGTGTCCCTTCCAAGGACTTGATTTAATTAATTTTAAATTGAATCTCATCATTAAAAAATATACTCACAAAAGGTATTCAAACAATTATTTTCTGTAATTTTATTATATTTTTTAAAGGGGGCCCACCTAGACCTAGGACAAGGGCTTTATTTTTTTAACAAAAGGCATTAACTTTTAGTTATTAAGATGATGGAAGAATTATTTAACCCCACCCTTACACAAAAATAACTTCACAAGACTTTTACAACATACATGCTTGACACATGACGACCCACATGAGCAATTTCCTAGTTCACATCAATAATACTACAATTATACACATCGATGTCACATATCATCAAGACAAGACACACTTTCACACAGACATAGACAACACATATTCATGAGTATACAATGGACCTAAGCCTCTCCACATAGGCTAGGTCAGCTTACTTGGGAACCACAATAGGTCTCCAAGTGTTTTCCCCATTTCCACTAGCTCAATCCTACACACTTGTTTCCACATGTTAGTTATGATAACAATAGCCGAAGAAAAGATACAATAACCATTAAATACTTCATATAATTATATATATAATTTTAATCTTTCTTGCAACATATAAGAATATTTCATTCACAAGATAATTCAATTAGTCTCCAGGCACATAAGGATGGGAATATCTCTAACATATAAATAATGAAATCAAAGCAACAATAATACTAGACAATGTGTTTCATGAATAGATGCATATACAGATCCACTAAAATAAGGTGCAAACCCAAAATATAAAAAGCATCATATGGGTCAAATAAGGATATGAGTGTATATATCAATATGTATCAATCATGATCCAAACCAAAATCATGTTTCTCAAACTAGTATGTAAACCATAGCCATAGTCAGATAAACATTAGAGCCAAACATACAATGTCTCATCATAGAACCATAGTAACAAAATATACAAACACCTCGCGCCATAATGGTGGTACCGAGGAGGGGTCCTACACAATGTGGGAGGTCCACCATGAGAAAACTCTTGGTTATATTTTCTCTTTGGAGTCCTTTGATTTATAATTTCATCTTCAATCATGAAAAAACCTAAGGAGGCTTGGGAAACTCTTAAAAAAGTGTAACGTAAAACTAATAAGATAAGGGGATATCAAATTGATGGATATATATATGGAAATGGTAGACTGAAAAGGGATCAAAAGTGGCCACTTTTTTCTAAAATCAATAAAAAATTTCTCTTAGATGAGAAATTAAAAATCTTTGTCCTTAAAATTGAAAATATGACAAGAAAAAGATTCGTAGTGCTCAAAATCTAGTTTCTAAACTACTTTTTTAAAAAAATTGTGGTTAATGTGTGACCCATTCCTATATGGCATACCTAGTTGCACTATTAAACCTATTATGGTTGATCCACCTAGATATTAGACTTTTGATTTTGGATTTATGATATCTCGATAGATTATATTAGATATTGTTACTTTCATTAGATTAGGTATTTATTTTGCATATGATGATGATGACCTAATTATGATGTAGATATATTATAGCTTGACTTATGTGATGGATGTATGTTATGATTGATCATATGTATGTTGTCTAGTCATGCTTTAGGATTATACAATTAAACTACATTTTTTAATTGAAATTGAATATTTATCTCCTTGAATTAGGGTAATGCACATGTGATGACACTATGGGATATTCTAAAATAAAAATTGAATATAATTAATATGAAGATTGTGATTATAAATTAAATTACATATGTTGTATTTAATGTAATAATGATTAGAATTGTATTCTAGTTGCTTCGGCTATATATGCATCTTGGTCATATTGACATGTGCAGTTGAGTTGTGTAGGTACCTTTCATGGCCAATGGAATTTCAGAGGTCATCTAGAAATCCTCTGTGATTTCCTAGTGAAACTCGACCTTAGTACATAATGGGGACTAAACTCCTTAGTGTTGTCTAATTTTATAATGTAATTTATTTTGTGATGTTAAATTAATTTTTAAATTGGTTTGTGGGTTGTTGAGTTGGCATGGATGATGAGTTGTCATCCTATGTGTCCAATCTTGGATTTTGAATTAAGGGTCACCTTAGAAGGCCTTGAAATGTCATTTTCTTGTATATTTTAATGTTTTTGGGTCCCTAGGTCAAGCACCTTGGAGTTGGAGACCTTTTGGGCATTGAATTTTTTATTTTTGGCTAGATTTGACCACTCCCAAGTTCCTTGGGAAAAATGTGGCTTGGATAATTTTTGGGAAGAGGGATGGTGGACTTGTCACCATCCCAGCACACATTCCTAGGGTGAAGGATGAGGGTTGGACCAAGTACACACTCATCCCCATACTTCACACATGTGGGAGTACATCTTAGGAAGAGTTTTCGAAAAAGAGTGTACAAGTACACTCATATCCCCTAGGTCTCACACATGTGAGAATAATGAGGAGTCAAGTCACCTCATTGGAAACTTTATATTGGTTGAGAGGGAATGAGTTGGACGTCATGTGGCACCTCCTCATTTGGAGAGGAGGTGTGACATGTCACTCATTACATATACCTCTCTTGAAACTTGAGAAATGAACTTTATCTTTAATTTTACTTCTTTCTTTTGGAAAGTTCATGGCTTGGGAGATTAGGGTTTGGAGAAGGATTGAGAAGCTCTTGGAAGGACTTCATCAAGTGCAACTTCACCTTTTAGATTTCATGTTGAGGTACACAATTATATCTCTCTTTCTATATAGTTTGTTGCTTATATGTATTGAATGTATGAATTATTGAAAGTTCTTATGTTAATGGTTTCTTCCCTTTTCTCTTTTATCATTGTCACATTTATTTTATTTTTATGCTGGGGTTAAGGGTATTTGTGTTTTGGGTTGGCTCGCCACATGGATGAGAGAAACCAATGTGAGGGGTTGAGGGAGGTGTGAACCTCCTTTGAAAAAATTCACTCTATTGAGACAGAGTTTTGGCATGAGTGCCATATATATTTGTTTGGAATGAATGCCATTTTAAGGATGAGAATAGAAGGATTTTGTTAGGAGAATACTTTGGTGACTTCAAGGAGAATGGGGATATGTGGCTATGTTTTGATACTATAATTTTATCCTTTTTTCCAAGGTATAGATGTCCACTCTACTCCCCCTATTATTGGGTTCCTTTTTTTAATCCATTATGTCATGTAAACCTTGGGTGATTTGGGAGTTTTGTGTTATTGTATGATTATAGAAAATATATGACTCCATTTGTCTTGTGTTGTGAACCCGGGTTTCATAGATGGCCTCCTAGCTTGGGGGAGGATTGTGAACAAGGATATGGTTGGGAAGTGAGCACCTCCATTGGCTTGGTTGGATTTTTCCTTTATTTTCCATGTTTAGAATGGATGACAAAAGGAGAAGAGTCTCCTATTGTGGAGTTTGAAACCTTGTTCAAGATGAAATCATTTTTGTAAAAGAGTCTTGTATTATATTAGAGAATCTTTGTCGAAGCTTGTAGAGTAAAGTGTGTGTGTGAAACAAGTTGTATGGTTTTCTAAAAAAATATGGAAGATCTTGTTGTTGAAAGAGAAAGTTGTCGATGTTATTATGTTTTGAGCATCACTATTTCAATAAAGAGACTATTGTGCATTATACAACTTAGCTTTATCTCTTCTTACTTAAGTGTGTGTGTGTATATATAATATATATATAATGTCAGAAAATGTCCCCTTGGGGGCTTTTCCCTCTTAAGGTTTAGCTCCTGAGTCCTTAGAATGCATTTAGAGCATCTTGCATGATAATTGTGAATCCCAATGAGAAAATCTTGAAGTCTTACAGAAAATAGGACCTAGGGGGTGCTATTTTGATGTCCCCTAAACAAAAATGGGAGGGTGGACTTGGGCACTAGTAACCTAGTCCTGCCCTATTTTGGATCTGCCCTAAATTTAATTGGCAGTTTTATGACCGTTAATTAGCTCCTATGCTGACATCTCATGTTTGAATTACGAAATTCTTAGTAGGAATGTTTATAGTTGCATATATAAGCATGCTTAGGTTTTCATTTGTAAACTAGAAGATGAAGTCAAACTTTAGGCATATTTTTTATTTCAAGATATTCATTGTTGCAGAGCAGAGCATTGTTATTGTGTTTGTGATATAAGATATGACTTCATCTTCTCATGTGATTGAAAAGATTTCATTTATGTGATATCTACGCTTGAAGGTGACATCTATTGTGTTTTTGATCATTTATCATTTGGATTTTGCCTCTATCCTGTAGGGATATACACTATCATTTAACAACAGTGTTTTGAAGACTTGAATGTCTCTCCAGGGCTTGATTGAGGCAAGCCTCTAAAAACCACAAGCCCCAACCACACTCCTTTGTGATTACAAATTACAGGTGTCGAGTTTCATAGAGTGGAATTATAGAAGGAGGTTGCAGAAGACAAGGATTTAGGATCCAAAAGAAAGAGGACAGAGGTGAACATTTTAGGACATGGGTGCTAGTGGTAGTGTCCTCCAGAGTTGCAGACACAAAAACAAGTTGGATATTAGAAATTAGCATTCGAAGAGCTTCTAACACCCTGAAGATCATCTGGACTACCATTTTAAAACAATTATTAGGACTTATTTCTAATTGTAGTGTTGCATCATAGTGGTTGTCCTATAAAATTTCATGTCTAGGGTTTGAAAACCTTTCATTTTCACTAGATTTGGCCTTATTGTCTCTCTAGATTTGCACTATAGGCATGTTGTAAAGGATTTTGATGCATTATTTGACTGATATAAGGGTTATAATCTATTGCCCCTCCTCAAATTCCTTACAATATCCTCTCTATTAGACATTTACATTGAAAATTGGTGAAAAATTGCATATTTTAGGTGTATTTTCACTAGGTTTTGACTTGTCATCACCCTTGAATTGCATCAAAGGCATGTTGTGGAGGATATTGTTGCATCATTGGACTGTTATTAGAAATATTATTTTCTTTCCCTCTTGAAATTCCTCACAACACCTCTTCTTTCACTCATTTGCATTGAATTGTTTTGAAAAATCAAGCATTTTAGGTCATTTTCATACATACTTTTGCATTTGTTTCTTGCATAAGTGTTGAAAATATTTAAAATCTTATTTGTCATTCATTTGAAAACATATGCATGGCTTCCCCAATACAACAATAATTCTAGGCTTCCTCCTAGGCTTTATTTGAAAAGAAGAGCCCCTAAACATGAAATAACATTTACACCTCATGACAAAGAAATGGTAGATACTGAAGGGCCTCTTTACATTACAGTAAACATAATGGAAAGGCATGTACATGGAACACTTATAGACCCTGATTGCATGACTAATGTGGTTAGGAAGAGTTTCTTCCTAAACATGATTTGACACAAGATTATTATGAACCATCGAATTTGAGAATTAAAACACATAATGGAGCCTTGATGAACACATTTGGGAAGATAACCTTATTGGTCTTGGTATATGATAAAGTTGTGGATCAGTTATTTTATGTTATCCCCTTATCTAACCTCTTCTGTGTAAAACCAGGACATCCATGGCTCAAGGCTATGAATGTCCTACTCTCCACTATTCACAAATGCCTAAAATTCCCTTTGCATAGAGAGATATGTACTATCCACCATAATTCATATCGACCTCTGGCTAAGGACAAGAATTTCACTCTTGATTACTTTTGGCTCCAACCTAGTAGAGACCCTAAGCCATGAAGAGACCAACCTTTCCTAGACTGCAGATGATACAAAGCAAAATGATTAGCTAGAGTGGCCAGGCCTCCTTTACAAACAATAAGAGAAGAACAACATGCTTTTGAAGATCCTCTTAGAGAAAAATGAAATAAGAATAACACAAGAATATTATGACTATGATGAAATAATAGACATAGTAGAAGTGGATAAGGAAAAGTTTCAAAACTCATCTTGTCCACATAGAGATGGTATCTATGCTGAGGTTCCTCCCCCACCATCCTTACAGGGATCGGGAGGTTTTCATCGACAACAAAACATTTCAACAAGACCAATGAAATTTGAACATGGTGCTTCCTCCTCTACTGTGCAAACTCCTATAGAAAAACATAACAATGCCTTTGAAGAGATCAATAGTAAGACAAGAAGGAATAGACAAGTAAGAGAAAGGAGGAAGAGAAGACAAGCTTTTGCCCAACGAATGCAACTCAAAAAGAAAACATTCAACCTAACATTGAAACAAACCAAGAAGAGCTTAAGAATGAACAACCTAAAAACAAGAACAAAATTTTGGCTATGGTACCTTACACACCTCTTTCCTCTAGCATTTGAGATTGGGAAGAGGATGATTTTCTCGTCAACAACCAATAGTTCGATTGTCCCTATAGGTAAGTATTTTTAACTCTTTGCCTCTGTGTTGTGTTTTCCCCCGTGATGTGTTATGTGTTGTTTAGGGCTCCTAGGATGACCCTTGATTTTCTTGTAAGGTCAAGGATACCGGGATACTGCCTCTATTGTGATCCTTCTTCTATTTGTATCATCATTTTTCTAAATTGATTCTCCTCTATTTTCATTATTGTGTGTTGTGTCCTAGGGGCACAGCATTGCGGTTGGTGACCTGGGGGCAACTTCCTACATGACTAACCTAGGACACTTGTTTCTCCTCTCTTGATTTATTATTTACCTTTGTCTAGTGGTTCTATCTAGCTGACAGATGATGAAAAACATATAATACTAATATGGACCTAGTACCCCTTCAACGAGAAATAAAAAAATAGACCTAGTTCATATATGACAAGGGGGTTGATATATATTATTCGATGCTTGGCTAGTAGAATCACTCCATGTGATAGCTCGATGTTGTCTTATCACACTTACAAAACACAATGATACTGCTGCTCCGTGCACTTTGTCTATCTTAGATCTTGCCTTTCTTGGCTCTTGATATGAATGATTACATGCATTGTTGTTTATCATGATTATTTAGTTTCTAACACCTTTTCTTGTAGGAAATTATGTGTTTGTTGGAACGTTTGGCGATCGTAAAGTACATGTCACCTTTGGGGGCATGGACTTTGCGAGAGCTCATGTTCTCTTGTGTGTTTTCTTTCCTACCTTAACGTGCTTGAAATCAGTACACAATATTAACCACCTTAAGGTGGGGGCACATATAAGGTAAGTTGTTTGATGATTTTGGTACTAACAAAGCATTTTTCTAAGCCCTCTATGGAGATAGGATGTTGTATCTCCGAGCGAGTGTACATTCTTCTTTTATATTGCAATCATTGAGCCCTTTGCGGAGGTGGGATATCGTGCATATCCTTTTTATTTTAAGCCCTCTTCATAGGTGGGGATGGTGTATTTCTTGAATAGATTGCACATCCTATCATTTTCTAAAAGTCCTCTGAGTAGGCGGGGTGGATCTAAGACTATCCTAACCCTTAAGCGTGTCTTCAGTGATTGTTGTGGTGAAGCCCAATCATCAAAGTGTGCCTGTAATGTGCCTAGATGGCTACAAACCTAGCAATAGGTTTCTTCCATCACTTTTTTTTGTGTTTTCTCCATGTCTTCCATGTGTGTGTGTATGACATGTTTGTTCCAAAGCATAGTTTCAAGACTGCTGACGATGAGCTCTTCCTATGCATTGGGATTTGTATGGCGTGTTTGTTCTCAAAGTGTAGTTTCAAAACTAGTGGCGATGACCTCCTCCTACAGTTTGAGATTTGTATTGCATGTCTATTGCCCCTTATGTAGTTTCAAGACTGGTGGCAATGAGCTCCTCCTGCATTTGGGTTGTGTGTTTACTTTCCTTGTACTTGCATTTGCATTCATATATGAGAAAATTAAAAATAAATAATCACTGCATTCACTATATTCATTGTGTTTTGCATGTCTTCAAAGCTGTCTTCTCTATGTTTTGCATGACTATAACTATCTTCTCCATGTTTTGGGTGCCTATTAGTGTCTTCAATGTGTTTGGCATGTCTTCATCATGCTTGGCATGTTTGTTGTGTTTGTTGATTGTACTTTAATGCATGTATTGGCCTTGCATTTATACATACATTAAAGTGGGGGCTAAATGTTATGTCATAAAATGTCCCCTTGTAGGATTTTCCCTCTTAAGGTTTAACTCCCATGTCCTTACAATGCATTTAGAGCATCTTGCATGATAATTTTGAATCCTCATGAGAAAACTCTGAAGTCTTATTGCAAATAGGACCTAGGGGGTGCTATTTTGATGTCCCCTGAACAATAATTGGAGGGTGGACTTGGGCGCTAGAGCCCTAGTGCTACCCTATTTTAGGTCTACCTTAAATTTAAATGTCAGTTCTATAACTATTATTTAGGTCCTATGTCGACATCTTAAGTTTGAATTACAAAATTCTTAGCGAGAATATTTATAGTTGCATATATAAGCATGTTTAGGTTTTCATTTGTAAACTAGAAGATGATTGTGAACTTTAGGCATATTTGTGATTTCAAGATATTCATTGTTGTAGAGCAGAGAATTGTTATTATGTTTGTGCTTACAGATTTGACTTCATCTTCTCATGTGATTGAAGAGCCTTCATTTATGTGAGATCCACACTTCAAGGTGAAATCTATTGTGTTTTTAATCATTTATCATTTAGATTTTGCCTCTATCATGTAGGGATACGCACTTTCATCTAAAAACGGTGTTCAGAAGACTTGAATGTCTCTCTGGGGCTTGATCAAGGCAAGCCTCTAAACACCACAACCCCCAACCACACTTCTTTGTGATTGCAGGTTATATGTATTAACTTTTGTAGAGTAGAGTTGCAGAAGGAGGTTACAAAAGGCAAGGATTCAGAATCTAAAAGAAAGAGGACAAAGGTGAACATTTTGGGACACAGGTGCTAGTGGCAGTGTCCTCTAGAGTTGCAGACACCAAAACAAGTTGGACAGTAGAAATCAGCATCCATAGAGCTTCCAACACCCCAAAGATCATCTAGCATTGGACTAGGGTGCTAGTGGAGGTGTCCACCTTTTCTAGGGCAAAAATGAAAGATACAGTGAATATCAGTGTTGGGAGGAGATCTAGATTCCATATAGAAAATAGTATCTTAGATAGGGGTGCTAGTGGAGGTGTCCTTGACTATTCTGCATCCTGAACTTCAAAAAATGATCAATTATAATCCTCTACCTACTATCTTAATCTGAAATGATTTTGTCGTAATTCATCAATTTACTTATTGGGTATGTGCAGGATCATCGCGGGCCAAATAGTGGCAATAGGAAAAAAATCACGTTTATACTTAGCTAAATTCGCGACTTGGAAAAGTTTGACTTTGAAACGGATATCTGTTTTGGTTTGGATACCAAACCAAAACGGATATCCATTTTGGAAAAAATTTGGGAAAAAGGCTTTTTACTATAGTCATCAATTTTCCACAGTCCATGATGTTGAGTTTGAAATGCTTCTGGATTTGACTGTGTATTATTATTTTCCTCAACATTTCGAATCACACATAGTGATCCATCATCATGAGAAAGATAGCAAGCAAGAGAAGAGAGAACATGAATGACAATATGCAGACTTAAGACCACTTAAAAGGAGTGAGAGAGATGTGAGGCAGAAACCAAGATCAATTAAGGGAGAAGGATAGCTGCCTATCAAACCTAGTGAAGTGAGGGACAAAGAGGAGTGGGGGACATCTAGGAACACTAAGACAAAACAAACAAACAAAGACTAACTAGGATGAGAGGAAGACCCAAGTAAAGAAAATTAAAAAAGCAAACAAAGGAGCAAGGCCACAAATTAGAAGGGAGCAAAAAGAGGAATAACTGTAATACAATCAACCATAAAGAACAAACCGAGGATGAAAGAGATAAGATAATTAAATAATTTAATAACTAATAAAAAAGGGGGGGACAACCGAAGAGGTTAAAATGTGAGGGATAGATTGGGAAAAGCTACATATAAAGAACAAGAGAGGGCTCCAAGTTAAAAGAGAGAGAGGGGTGAACTACGAAGGCAAAGGAGGGGGGGGGCTAACAAAAAAGAAAGGTAAGCCAATAACTATCCAAAGGAGGAAAGAAACTAACTGGGAGAAAGCATAAGATAGAAGAGTAAATCATAAAAGGGAAGACAAGCTACAACGACCAAATAATATATATAAATCTATATTCACAACAAACTCCAAGCCACAAATGGAGCACCAGGGAGCAACAAGAAATGAAGGATATGGTTAAAAACCTAGAAATTAAAGAGGAGGGAGAAGGGGGCAACGAGATCCAGAGGTTGGAGACAGGAGGTTAAGCTGGGGGACAAGAGTATGAGAAATAAAAAGGTGAGAACGGGCCAAGGAGGGTAAAGAGGAGGGAGGACAAGGAGCAAAGGGAAAGGGGGGAGAGGAGCCTAGGGGGGAGAGGAAAAGGGGATAAGATGAGGGCAAAAGAGGAGGGGCAAAGACTCAATCCCACAAAAGGGGACAAGGAGGGGACAGAGGGGGGGTGGGGGCAAGAACCGGTAAAGAGGGGAAAAAAGGACAAAGATAGGAGAAGGGAGAGGGGAGCTAACAAGATCGGGTCAAGAAAGAGAGGGGAGGGGTAAGAGGGGAGGATGGGGAGGAGAAATCGACTAAGAGTGAAGGAAATCATGATGGGTTAAGAGGGGAGGCTTTTTACTCTTTTTGAAAATACACCTCTTAAATCTTGGATCTCCCATCAATTTATGAACCTCCTTAAAGACCGTTTCTAGTGGAGGAGGGCAAATTAACATTGGTAGCTTCTTTACACATTAATCCATAAGGATTTGTTAAACACTAAGAATCATCACTAATGAATTACTCAAATAATCAATAATAAAATATTCAATTTTGTTCATCAGGTGAAATAATCAATTTTCTAGACTATGTTCCAATATTTCGGGGATAGGAATGGTGGGGTAGCAGTGGTTGTGTTTTGGGGTGTTTTGGATTTCATGCCAAAATTGCTTTATGCAATCCTTCATATGATTTGATTCATGATACATGGTTTGAGAAGGATACACATGATATACCCTTACCCTCTAGTGATAAAATTATGAATGATACTTTATGTGGTGAAGCTACACCTTCGTTAATCCTTCATGACATTGTTATTCCTTGTGATGATGATGTCCTTCATGTGATATGTTAGGACATAATACAAAGTTAACATGGCATGAACTCTCTTGGAAGGGTAAGCATGGACTATAAGAACATTGAACTAGTTGGATCTGTTAAGCTCGCCATTTATGAAAGAACCTTTTAAAAGGTTAACCTTAATTAGGTAAGGTTATGTTTCAGTGTGGTTGTTTGTGCAACAATGTGTAAATTAATGTTACTGAAGGATAAATCTAACTATAATATACTAACATTTTAATAACCATGAGAGCTGGGACTAACAATTAGACTAAAAACTTGACAAACAATACAACTTGGACACATGTAGGACTTGGAAAATGGAAAAGAATATAATTAAATGTGGAAAACAATGAAAAAGTGGTATTAGTTGCACCTATATAGAGAAGTGGTTTAGAGGTTGGTTAGGGGAATTATTTAGGGTTTAGAGGTTTAGGGTTTCTCAGGTTTAGGGGTTTAGGGTTTACAGTTTAAAGAGAGATAGAGAGAGGGGACTGATAGAGTTTGGGAGAGATAGAGGAGACAAAGGGGAGAGATAGGAGATAGAGAGTGAGAGACATGTCCAAAGACATAGAGATAGAGAGAGAGATTGAGAGGTAGAGGGATGATAGAGATAGGGAGATAGAGGTTTAGGGTTGCTTGGGTTTAGGGGCATTATTTAGGGTTTAGGGTTTATGGTTTTGGGGTTAGGGGTTAAGGTTAAGAGGTTTAGGGTTTAGGGTTTAGAGACAGATAAAGGACCAATAGGGAGATATAGAGGAGTCTGAGGGGAGAGATAGGGATATAAAGAGTGAGGGACATGGCAAGAGACATAGGGAGAGAGATTGAGAGGTAGAGGGACAACAAAGGGTGGAGGTAATTTGATTGAATTGTACTTTAATTGATAATTTAGAAAACATAAATATTTGATTACAGTCATTTAGAGTCTTACATTCTTGTCCTTTTTAATTGATGCAGGAGGCCTCGATGGTGGTATGTGCTTGTTTTCTAGTAGATAAGTTTTTGTGTAGTGCATTTCCTATTTTGTTTAATAATTATATATTAATTTATTTCAATGTTACTTTGCTTTTATGTAGTCTGTTGAGAATGTGAGTGATGTGCCACCTTTGCCATCATGCTTCACTAGGACACTTGATCGTCTTAAGAGAAAATCATTTGTAGAACGATTGTCCGAACAACAACATAGAGTCGAGGTAATTGAATTGAATTTTTCTAAATAATTGATAGTTTATCTAGTGGTCTTATAGTTGATTGCAGTGATTTAGATGTATGTTAATAAATGAAAGTTCTTAATTGTAGTAGATAAGAATCTATTTACTAACTTTAACTTATTTTTATTTACCATTGAAGAGATTAATCAAATTTGTGTTTTGACTTGTTAATGTAGGAAACTTCACCTCCATCAATTACTAGACATTTTGGTACAAAGAGGACACTTTTTCAGGATCCATCACAGATTGTGGATCCATCACAGATTGAGGGTCAAGTGGACTTGTAGTATTTGATGTAGCTATTTGGCATGTAGATTGTATATAGATTTTGAGACATGGCATATGCCACATTTTGTAAAAAAATATTTTGAGTTGGCATATTTGCCAAATTTTTGTATATGTCTACCATTATGGACTAGATTTTAATATATATACACCTTGATATACAATATAATTTAAATTCCTTATGTGCAAGTCATGATACTTCCCATGATGCCATACATTATGATGATAGTTCTTTAGTCCATTGAAGATCTCCAATGCATGATTGAATATCAGGAAACTAATGTATCATTTCATGAAGGTCTTAAGTGTTGTAAATATGCATCTTCTTATTTAATCATGTGTTGTAAATGAAGGAATGCAATGATTGCAATATGTGCACAAAACGGAATTTTTGATAAGGATTGAAAGGAAATGTTAAGAAAATGCAATTGGTGGGTGTAAATCCAAAGTTTGGAAGCATAGACAAGGCATGTGAATAGTTTGGCATGACACCTCAAAGAGATGCTATCTCATGGAATGCAATGATTGCAAGATATGCACAAAATGGATTTTTTGAAAAGGCTTTAGAAACTTTGAAGCAAATAAAATTGGAACGTTTAAAACCAAATTCCATAACCTGTGCAAGCATTCTCCCTACTTGTGCCAAATTAGGATCTTATATATACATATATGCACATAATGTCATGAAAATAATGTATAGTGTATATATCAAGCCATAAAGGCATGTACAAATAAAACCATATGGGTATATACAATGATATACATCGATAACATACAAAAGTATGTTTACAAAGCCAAATACACATATGTAACAAAATGTCACAAAATCAAATCTCCTATGGATTGCTATCAAATAATCTATGGCTCTTGCTAGGCCATGAAGATGGTGAACCAGTCAATGACTCATCTTCCATCGCTCATCGACTAGACCTCCTCGATAGAGATTTTTGAATTTCCACTTATTAATACAAACAAACAATGTGCACATTAATATAGAATTTAATATTCAAAATATATAACATGACATAAGTAATCAATCACTTACCACCAATTGGTGATCCCTTTTGATCATTTGTTGTCTCTCTTCTTCTATAGAGCTGGATGGGTAGGGGAGGTGACGTCCTGTGAGAAGCATGAACAAGCAGATTTAAAAGTAAACATGAATATCATAAATATGTACATTAAATGCTACGCTTATTATAGGACTATTCTAGTACTATTTTAGGACTGTTGTAGGACTATTGTAGTTAAAACTATCCTAGTAGACATGTATAGGACTGTTATAGGACTATCATCTCATGGAATACAATGATGGCAAGATTACTATCAAGATTAGTATGAAGATTAATTATGACTATTATAGGACTTTTATAAGAATGCAAAGTAACGAAGCATAGGCAAGGCACATGAACTATTTGGTGGAATACCTCAAAGAAATGAGAATTTTGTTAGATGTTGTAGTTGCAATTGCCATGTGACACATGTATGTAATATGTGAAAGCATAGACAAGGCACATGAACTATTTGGCAAAAGACATCAAATACATGTCATCTCATGGAATGCCTTATGTAGAAAAAGGTACAAATTTGCAATATTAAGAAATACAAATGAGAACTAAAAATCATACCTTGAGTATAGTCAAAATAACCTACGATGCCATACAAAATAATTTACGATGCCATGCAAAATAATCTACGATGCCATCTAAAATAACTTTATTCGCTGTCCTGTATAGTCAAAAGCATGCATTATAGTTATTAAAGTAACAAGATTTTTAATAAAACAATTCTAAAAAATAGAAAAAACAAGAACAAGTTAAGATAAAAAATGTCATACCTATCCATCTAGAAGTTTAAATGCTAGTCAAGCGTACCTAAGGGGTCATCTCTTACCTTCAAAGTATCCAATATTGCTTCATGATCAGCATTACTAATTGTCCATAGTTCTTTTGATTTTGGTTTTCCACGATGCTTTAGTAACTTGACATTTGTTGCTACAACTAGGTGAGAATACATTAATATGGTTTTATGCTTCTCAAAGTCTTCAAAGGCCGGGATGCCATTCTTTTTAACCATATATGTTCGTAACTAAGTCCCAGTAATAACAACTAATCCTGTAGGATATGTGAACCCATCATCATCTGTCATAGGTTGTGTTAGCTTTTGTTTTCCCTGTACACATCGTGCCAACCAATAGTCTAACCTCTCTTCATTTCCATGCGGTGCAACAACTACATAAACATGACTTGGCTATACAAGGTCTAAAAGATGTTCATAGTCAAATGAGCTCTCCATGTCATTGACGGAAGATGATTGACCTTCATATAAAGGGATTAAATATTGTGGAATCCATGCATCTACCCACTCACTTGACTCACAATTGTTCCAATCATATTTAATACAACTCTGACAAAAACAAGCTAATTCTCGTGTCTAAATAGTCCATGTACTTGCATTTGAGCTTTGAAATGAATGCATCTTTGATGATTCACTGATTCTCTGACATTCCAATTTCTCTATCACTATCCCATCATCAACCAACCAAAAGAACCTACACACTTCAGAATCAAGAGCCACTCCTCGTGACAATGCATAGTTACACCACTTAACAATGGAATCTGCATCACTAAATGTAGCACCACCTCTAATCTTTAGTTGTTCTTTAAAAAGAGCTCTCTTCACGCATGCACCTGCTCCATCATGTTCACCTTTTCCATGCCCGGCTTCAAAAAAATTCCAAATATGAGGTATACCCTTCTCTACATGCATTTTGCTCAACCAATAGAAATTATGAGCATTCTTGAATTGACCAGTGCAATTATCTGACCAAATGAGATGTTGATCTATTCTAATATCTTTTTCTTGCAAGAACCCATAAAATTGTTGAAAACAATATTGCACAAACTCTGCTGAATGAGATCGATCATCACTCATGTAAAAATGGTATTCTCTAACAATCTTCCTGTTCTCTTCTATACTCTCGGGGGCATGCCTGTATGTGATGTGAACAAAAATAGCAATCTGAATAGAATTGTAGTACTGGGATTGAACTTCATTTTGGGGTTGCAATGTATAGTTTTCTGCAAAACCAACTACTGAGACAATAGTTCCAATCAGGAAAGAGTCTTTACACATTCTGAACTATTGATCTAACCATCGAGACCTGTGGCTATGTCTAACATACTTGTAGAAAAGATTTTTCTTAAAATCATCAATAAAATCAGCAATACTTACCTCTCTTACAATCAACTCACATCTAGAACCTTCACCTCCACTTTTCAAATTGTATTTCACTGTCTCATATCTCTTTTTCTCAACCATTCTCTTTCCAAAATCATGCACGTTGCCCTCATGAAAACATGATACAAACTTTGATAACCCACCACATTGTAAACACTTTTCATTTAAACAATCATTCTTGTAGAACATGCAACCATCATCTCTAATACATAGAAATAAATCCAATAAGTCCCTAGATGACTTTGGTAGTTGAATTACACCACACTCCTGTAACATTTTGTTAGTGTGCAAAATAGAATGAATATTGCATAATAATTCATGGTACATAGAAAATTCTACATGGTATTTGCAACAACATTTATTACGAACTTTAAGAGGAACACAATAAAATGGCTTAAGAGATTCAAATGCTCTTTGTGAGATTGTCATACCTGGGTGAGTTTCACAATATTGTTTGTACAATGTTGTTTGGCTACATTCCAAGTAATGTTTAGGATGTGGTGTGTGGTCTTTATCACCAATTCTTAACTTTACAACATCTTTTGCATTCGGTGATACCCTAGAGTTAGTGTGCCAAAATCATTCAATTTCTTCCTTTGTGCTATCAATTAGCTTCTTGTCAACTCATGGAAGCCTACCACTGAAAGCCCAAGTATCATTGGCAACAAGACTATCTAGCCTTGATCTTAATGCTAGTGCTTTTGACAATGTTTTACAATTCAATCTTAAGTCAACACAAGTTTGCCTCATTAATCGAGCATTTCCTAATTGTTTGCTTACTATTGAGGTTGTTATTACTCTACGGGAAGCTCTTTTATCTTTCTCCTTGCTAGTCTTTCCAATAGAATTGAGTTCATTGAATAGGCTTCTTACAATAATTTTATTCCGATCGGACACTTTGTTTAACCGAATCTTTAATTTCTTTAGTAAAGGTCTCATTTTGTACATCTTTAATAATTGCACAAAAAGTTGGCATTGTTCGGTTAATGTTTTCTTCTCAAAGTATTCATTGAAGAGTTTGGTAGCCCACAACCGAACCATTTGTGATGACCTCTTGCCTTCAAGTTTTTCCATTATGTTCTCATCAATTTCAAGTAACCATTTTGGGGTTTTTGGGTGTTTTCCAATTTCATCACGGTTATTCTCTTCTTGACAAATGTCCTCTCTTCTTATGAAATTTGGAGATACATTGATTGTTCTTGTTTCATCTATGTTATCAACCTCATCAATTTTATCAACAAATGGATTATGGAGTGCAATTTCAACATCATGATGTTCATATCCACTTTCTTCAAGTGCACATCTTCATTTTTCTTCTTCTTCTTTGTCCATGGTATTGCTATTATGAATAGGTGTTTCATAACATTTTTCAATATTTTCATTTGCAATATCATGGTGAATTTCATTCTTATCTAACATTTCATTATAATCAAAATTAACATCTTCAATTTGCATGTCATTAGATGGTAAAGAAGAAGATTCACCTTGATGAGCATTCGCCAAACCCACCCTTCCAATCCTCTTCCTTTCCCTATCTTTTTTCCTAATTGCTTCAATTTCCTCCAATGTAACTTTCCTTCTCCTTTTTGCTTTATGACGACTGTTGCTCCCCATTAGGGGAACAAAAATATCACCCTTATGATTGTAACAAGAAAATTGTGTCTCCAAAAGTGCATAAAAAATTCCTTTCACTGTCATAGCCAGAAATCACAAGTATTTCAACAGCAGAGGGTCTCTGGGTGCGGAAGTCGGGCCCAACAATATTCCTTTTGTCTTTTTTTTGCTTTTCCAAAATGGATATCCGTTTTGGAAAACCCAATTCTTTGCAACGGACACTTGCAACATCCATATGCCTACTACAAAATAGATATCCGTTTTATTATGTACATTTGGATTCTAGACTAGGGATTCATTGTATTATTCAATAAACTTGTGAATTACCATCTAATTTCAATGTTTACACACTAATCCACCTAGCTATCAACTTAATAAAGCTCTGGATATAAGCCATTATTTGATTTTAGGCTATCATCAAAGGAGCTTCTAAAGGCAAAAATGTTGTCCCAAAAGAAGGCTCAATGTTATTCGTAAAGACATTAGATTGTTAAAATACAAATTCAAGGTTAGATATTCCTTGGGCTATTTTAGTATAGAGAAGCAAAATTGCAATATATGACTATCCTAGGAATTAGAATGGTTGATCATAGGATATTCATGGCATTTTGATATTAATGGATGGATTGATGGATGTTTAGGGAGTTTAAGTTTAAATGTAATGTATGAGAATTCTTATTTATGAAGGATCTAATATGTCTTATGTTTTATTTGCAGGCCATTCAAGAAAGAAATGAAAAGATACCAAGGACTATCATAACACCTATTATAATTAGGTGCATCAAAGGATTGTCATCCAGGACCTTACCAATATGGGAAGTTATCAAAACCATGTCATGTTTGAAATTAAAGGGTTTATCACCTCTTTGTCCCTATAGGCCTATTAGAACAATAGGTCACATTTTATTCATATACCGGGGTTGAGAATAAACACTAAGCATTTGTAGTTATGGCGAGTGTAAATGGAAATAGATCACAACTTTAGACAATCTATCCTCTCCTAGATTGCACTGACTGAGTGGAAATTAAAAATTCCCTATTAATGTCCTTTATATACTGAAGGTATGGGTGAGAAAGGTAAACTTTGTATGTTTTAGACAAGTGATGCAGAGCAACACAGCAAAATCTTATAAACAGGGTGTAAAATACCCATTAACCCACCAATTGCTCAAATAGCTTTTAAAATATCCTTCCCAAGGTCCAAATGAGACCAAAATACACTCTTTCTTTACTATCGGCAAGACATTTCTAATGTCTCATTGAACTATGCTTCACATGTTCTTCCTTTCTCTATTGTCGGCCAAACTTATCATTATCGGTAACCTTCAAATTTGTTAGCCCGATGTGGGACCTCTCGCCGATGTGTAGAATCCATCGCTCAGGCTTATGCTGTCGGTGTGACTCCTCCGTTGTTCTCTGATATGTATAAGAGGACGGATCAAAGTAATTAGCATGCTCCCTTCAAAGTAAAGACATGAGAATAGAGCACTTGTGAGATGGTTATTGTAAAGGGACAAATCAATTAGAGACATGTAGTTTTCTAGAGAATTTGGAATGCTTCTGCTCAGGCGATTGTAGGACAAACAAAGATGTTCTAACTTCCCCAAACCACCAAATTCTGCAAGTATGCTCCCCTTCAAGTTGTTGTGTGAAATTATTTTCCAGTGAAGTTGTGAGTAATTGGAAAGAGATTTGGGAATAGAACCCTCTAGTCCATTTCTTCTTAAGTCAAGTATCTTCAACACTTTCAACTGATCAAACCAAGGTGGAATCCTTCCCTTGAAAGAACTAAAAGAGAGATTTAAAGTGCATAACAAGGAGAGACCTCCTTCGGATGGAAAAAGGGTACCTTTTAATTCCAATTGAGGGAGAATTATGGCCACCACTCTATTGGTATGTTTCTTGTACCAAACACTAGTCCAGAAGCACACATTTTTTGAATTGGTAGAAGTCTAGTTGGAGAAATGTGGTCTCCTCGACTACTATTATTGTAGGATATGCATAAACAGGTTTGTTGAAAAGGTTTTAGAAATTTTCAAGCAAATGCAATTGGCAAGTGTAAAGCTAGATTCTGCAACCTTTGTTAGCATCCTCTCTACCTCTACCAAAATGGGAGCTTTGGAATAGGGTATGGACATTCATCAAAGCATAATGGAAGTGGGATTTTTGTAGATATTCTAGTTGGAAATGCTCTGGTAGACATGTACGGAAAGTGTGGAAGCATAGACAAGACACATGAACTGTTTGAAAAAATGCCTCAAAGAAATGTGGTCTCATGGAATAAGATGATTGCAGGATATATACACACTTACTCTGATGTGAGATTCACCACCCTTGTCTATCGGTAAGACCAATACCCTTGGTGAGACTTTTTACTTGCATTCCGACGTTATAACTCTCCCCGATGTGTTTACCGTCCATTAGTCATCGGTAAGACTTCCACATCGGTCAGACATTCTCTTCGATTTCTGATATCGTATCTCACACCAAAACAATAAACATTGAACTACACCATTTGCCAGACTACCTCTATCGGTGACACTTTTCTTCTCGCCTCCAAGAGTCCATCTCTTTCTTATGTTCCTTCTGTCGGTGTGACTCCCTCTCATCGGTGTAGCTCTCAACCGTTCTTCCGATGTGTAGATAAATAACCCATCGGTGACACTTAACGATTGTCACCCTAATATGACTTGATTGGTGAGATCAATGTTGTCAGCTCAATGGAACTTTGTCTCTCTGATAACTATTGTCAGTCTGATGTCTTCGATTTAGCCTATACATAACATGACTTGTTATAACTGGTCGACTAACGTATCTTTTCCCAATTTTCCTGATATGGCCGGTCAACCTTTGTATCCTTTGACATGTACATTTACCATTTATAACCACGATAAATGATAGTAGGATATACACAAAATGTCCACGCATACATAAATGATATACCCATGGATTGTATCTTCGGTGAAACAATACCAATGGTACAAAATATGTTGCTTCTCTTCATCCAAAACCAATGGCACAAAATTTTTCATAGATCAACAAAATGGATATCCGTTTTGAGTTGCTTTTACCAAAGAAAAACTGATATCCGTCTTTCTTTGGTACAAAGCAAGACGGATATCCATTTTGATTGTTGACTTTTTATGGATTGTAACATGTTTTAATATTTCAGTCTCTTCTTCGAACTTCACCCTTCGTGCTGACAACTTTTTTTATGCAAAATTGATAAAATGAAAAGGGTTTATAGAAAAATTGTTAGCTTTCTAAAAATATAAGATTTATTTGGTTATCATTTTATTAAATAATTATTAATAATTTTCAATATACCGTGTCTCTGAAATCCTGATGGACACACTGATTGAAAAACATCCATAACTTTCAAACCATTTCACCTTTTTGAGCTCCAAAACCTGTGTCACACTCTATGCTTTTCTGGCTATAGGTTAAAAAAAAAAATTAAATTTTGATTTTTTTTTATCGAGTTAGTTTGGCTGGAAAATTACTTTTTATTTTTAAAAAAAAGTCACAGTAAAAAAATCATAAATAATTATTTTATTAAAAACAAATTTCAAATAAATATGCATCACATCCGGACATGAGTCCTCTACTTATTTTGAAAGTTTCAAAAAAATATATATATTTTTACTCATAGTTAGGTTGGCTGGATAGACACCCACTTTTTATTTTTCTCTGAAAAATTTAATAGTTGTTCATTGAAATATTCAATTTTCACTAAGTAAATTTAGTTTTTTTTTTTTTTTTTAAATAGTAGCCTATAAACTAGATTCAATTCTCTACAAATTTCATTCTTACATCTTTTTCAAATTGTATAGATAATCCATTCAAAATTTCACATGAACTTGATAAAGTCTGATTTTTTGTATTTTCATTGCCACTTAGAGGTATAGTTTGGCCCATCATGATCCTGCACATACCCTATTGTTTTACATACTTAGGGTTTTTAGAGTACTTAAGCATTAAATTGGCATATTGATTGATAACATCTAAGCTTCCACATTGTACCAAGTGACATCCCAACCTATTAGGTGAATGCTCTCTCTTAGTAGAGATTCAACTCAGTTGATATAGCCTAGCATAGCTTGCCTCATGTTCAGTGCTCTGCTTATACACTTAGAACCTTTAGCTTTGATACCATATGGTACAAGAGGGTACTCCCCTTAGCCAAACAATTAAAAGATATCCCTCAACACTCACACAAACATGCACACTTTCACATGGGCAATACTCTGCCCAAACTATGCAAGATTGTAAACAACTACCCCAATTTGTCAATGCATACACAACCAAATGCAAATACAATTGCCTCACTAATTTTTATTGAAATAAAACAACTACCTTACATTCATATTTACACACATGCCTTCAATGGCCTTCTCAGCTATAGGGAGAAATTTTCTCTATTCCATTCACACTCTCACTATTTTTCTTTCTAATTGGCATTGAAAGATTATCTTTGTGAATGAATATGTATCCACTTGTTGTTCAAATAGTTTACATGTTCTTTTCTCCCTTCTTCTAGCAGTTCAACCCTCTCTTCCCTCTCGACAACATTTTCAATTCTCTTTACCTATGTTATTATCTTGATGGAAATAAACCCTCAATTCTCCATTGCCATCCTCCTTCGTGATATAGGGAAATATATAATTAGAAGTGAATAAGCCTCAAGGAGGCATTCTAATCTCCACGGCATCCCACTTTCCTACTGGTGTCTTCCTCTATTCCATCATTCTCTCTCTAGTAGCGAATAACAAATATCCTCCTACCTATTTTCTATTTTCAGCAATCCAATATCTCGATCTACTCACTCTTTTTTCTCTGGCCACACTTCTTTCATGTATTTTTCATTCATACTCAATTTCTGGCTGCCCCTAGCCCTTTCTGATATGTTTCTCCTCTTTACATGGATACTTTATCTTTCAACTTTCATTTCCCAATTTGAAGGTGAGGCATCGCCCTCTTTTCTTTTAAATTTTGATTGAAATATTGAATTAAACTAATTCCACCATGGCAATTTTATACACTCCATCTACCATATGGGCATTCCCAAATCACACCAAGTACTTCCTTTACAATAGAAACACATACCAATTTTCTTAAGTTATTAGCATTTGAATAGCTCATGGTTTCTTACAACACACTCAACATGGGTACACATTTGATGAAATATACTTATACATTTCAGGTTAGACTTCAACTTCCACACGGTCCACTTAGGCATTTGGATTTATACTTCAACTTCCATGTTGTCAATGCTAGTCCTTCCTTTCTAGACAAATCAGTCACATATATAGAAGTACCATTGATAGAAGCAAATATGTGATCTGCACCAAACGATGTTGTTTGATAATCAACCAACGAAGATACAAGATAACTTTTGATATAACTTTTTACCTTGAGAGCTTGGATTCTTGTGAAATCTTGTAGAGATGTGTATATCAACATTACCTATCTTTCTACCAAGCCATTCTTCTCCAAAGCTCACAAAATTTCAAAATCATAAAACTTCACCAGATTGCTAGCATAAGTCATGAAATGGTTAATTCTTCAAAACTGTAAGGCGTATGACTATGAAATCTATGTCATCAAATCCAATATGGAATCAAAAATATTGTTGTAAGAGGGTTTGTCAAGAAACTTCACCGATTTCTCTAAACAATTATTTTGGTGAAAACTACCTATTGTGCACTGAAGCTAAAGTACAATGGAAACTGAAAACTTGTAAATTCTAACATGCCACCCATTCCAATAGCCAAAAGATTCCAAATTAAAATTAAAACACACCAAAACTAAAACCCAATCCTGAAATATATTTTTGGTTGATGTTGGTCACCAGTCCACTCAGATGCTCCTGCATCAATTAAGCCTTATTTCTCACAAAAGTAGTGGAAATTGTATATTGTAAATAAAGGTGACCATACAAGCCATAATAAGTGCTAAATCTAGTGTGAAATTGTAAGTGTACACAATTTTCGACACTACATTAAGCCCCCACTTTAGTGAGGGTATGAAATTACACTCATATGCTCACTAAAGTATGAAGAAGACAAAATCTCTTTTCCAGGATGTTGAGACCATAGAATGTCACTAAGTTGAGAGTTGTGGTAGACCCCAATCTTAGGAATCTACAATTTTTCAATCCCTAGATAAAGAGGTTACACATAACATTAATCATACACACAAAATGCACATGGAGCATCACAAAGAATTCATGGAAAACATGACGTATACATGGAATACATGGAGTAAACATGGAATACACTAAGAAAACATAGAATGCACATAGTATGTATGGAATACACGAAAAGCATAGGGCATAAAATGAGCAAACACATAAGCAAACGAAAAAGATGCTTCGAGTCAGCAAAGTAAAGAGACCTAGATTGAAAGGATGTCTCAATTCCTTAAGTCATCCCCAAAGTATAAAAAAAGTGAAATAAAACCAAAACTAGAAGAATTCTAAAAAGGAGATAGAAGAATGTAATGAGTTGATTGATTGCCTTAAGGATATAAAGCATGCAAATAGACAGGGAGTAATCAAATGAAGAAGAGTACATGACTCTAGCACTAGCTTTCTCTATCGCTAGGGGTCATGTAAATCGAGATATCCTCATGGATCACAAGCTAGCAAGGTACATTATGGTAGGTGGCCATGAGTTTAGGTCATATGAAGCACACATGCTAGCAAGTTGCATTGTGCTAGGTGGCTCATAGACTATATGGATCAAATGCTAGCAAGCTACGTTATTCTAGGTGGTTGCATACGTTTGTCTTAAGCACTTCTTATGAAGGGATCCCCTCCTTAATTAATTATTTATTCTCTATTCCTACCTTCTTCATTATATTCTAATTGTTGCCTTCTCATATTTATATAATCATTGTCTTTTGGTTTCACTTTAATTCCTGCATTTTATATTAATTGTTGATCATATTATCATTGCTTTCCATGAAGATCACTGCTCTTCCTTCAAATAATTCACTACTTATGATTAATAATTTGCTTCCTTCTTTAATGCATCAACTTCACACATAATGCATTTGTTTCATAAATGAGAGTCATCCATACTTGGAGTGCTGCCATATAAATACCATGAATTCGGCTTCATTTTAGATTCAATCTCTGCATAAACATCTCACCATCTTTGGTGATATTATCTTTATCACTACTTTAATGATCTTGCCTATTACTCTTATATCCTCTTCTGCTATTCTTTTCTCCTTACCATCAAAACAAGAATCCATTTAACTCTTATGACATCAATAGCAATATTCGACAAATCTTGAGGAATTGTTGATGTGTCCTCACATGTTAACTAAGCTTATAGTTATCCTTAACTTTCTAAACAGCCCTAAATAAGGTCCATTATGTGCACATACAAATGAAACCACCCAAACTCTAATAGGCCTCCTATATGTAGACCTATAAGATGTATACACCATATTGTAGAATTTTCAACATGTAGTTGGAGTTTTCAACTAGTGACCCCACTAGATAATAGATATGTCTTCCCATTAATCCCACTCAAGCTCTATAATAATATAGATATATTAATACATAGATATTTAAAAATGTCAATATCAATTTAGAGACACCTACATTAGATTTGTAAAATAAACTAAATAAATAATTCAAAATTAATATATGTTATATTTAAAATATCTATACTAATTTATTAAATTTAACATTCTAATAACCATTCATTTTTAATATTAATATCTTATATTAAATTTAACATTCTAATAACCACTCATTTTTAATCTTATGTGTCTGTAAAAACTACTTTGATCTATTTTCAGTGATATTTGTTTTAAAAACCTTATTCCGGGACCTTTCCATGGATTTAGGGTCTAAGTAGAGGTTAACCAATGAAAACAAAGTTCCATAGCACCAGTTTAAGCGAAAGAATTCGTGGCACTCTATAAGCTCCCGTCCCTCCTTTTTAAGGAAGGAATGTGAGTTGCAGAAGAGCGCCTGTAAAATGGACAACCTACATTTTTACAAGTGTTAAGTTAGTTGTGATACTCCATAATTTAAGAACAAACATCTGTGGTCTCTAGTAAAATTTGTTGTGGGAGGTTGCAGTATAAGCTCTCCTTTTACCATCTAACTGATCCGTGTATTAAACCAAAACTAATAAATTTTCCAAGCAGACTCAGACTTAGTTTAACGACAGAGATTGGAAGTTGAACCAGACTAATTAAACCCCAAACTATTTTGGGTATCGTCAGTTGAGCACAAACTTTTTCGATGCTATTTTTGTCTCCCTCAAGCCTCTATTTAATAGTTCACGATTATCCCTTATCCATCATGCTTAATTTCTTCCTTGATTTTACTGTTGTCTCTCCGTGTGTATAGTTTGTACAAACTTGGAACCCATCCCTACAATTGCCGCTATACAAGGCAGTAGCACAAGTCGGTAGTGAGTAGTAGTCAAGCTCTGATCAATGGCGTTTATTGAAGTTGTTGCATTGGGTTTGTTGTGGATAAACAGATTTGAATTTGCTTGTGGGTGGACAAGTGCTCATGCCACGTTTTATGGGGGCGGTGATGCATCCGGCACCATGGGTAACAACTTAATTTTCTTTTATCTTCCATTGCATAGTAATATAGTAAGTAATTTGTTGATGAATAATGCTGAGAAATAAGAAATAATGCAGGTGGTGCGTGTGGATATGTAAATCTATACGGAACGAACACGGCAGCTCTAAGCAGTGCTCTATTCAATAATGGGCTGACCTGCGGAGCATGCTTTGAAATAAAATGCAATGATGATGATGATCCAGAGTGGTGCTTGTCCAATACGATTGTGGTCACCGCTACCAATTTCTGCCCACCCAACAATGCACTTCCTAATAATGCAGGCGGGTGGTGTAATCCCCCTCTCCACCATTTTGATCTGGCGGAGCCAATGTTCGACCGCATTGCAAAGCACAAGGCAGGCATAGTCCCTGTTCTCTACCAAAGGTTTCTCTCTCGACTCTCTACTAGTACTGGATAGACGTTGTTAAACAAATTATGTAATAAATATAAATAGTAAATGTTGAATCTGTTGCAGAGTGGCATGTGAGAGAAGCGGCGGAATTCGATTCACCATGAATGGAAACACCTACTTTAATTTGGTACTGATCACCAACGTGGGTGGAGCAGGGGACATCAAGGCAGTTTCCATAAAGGGCTCTCAAACGGGGTGGCAGCCCATGACACGAAACTGGGGCCAAAATTGGCAGAGCAACACCGTCTTCAAAGCCCAGACTCTGTCCTTTCGACTCACCACCGGTGATGGGAGGACAGTTACCTTCTACAATGTCGCTCCCTCCACCTGGCAATTTGGCCAGACTTTTACCGGTGCTCAGATATAATCGCACTATCTTCTTCTTCTTCCTCCATGGCTAATTGTGGGGAACGAAGTAGATTTTTCATTTTAATTCATGTTATGTATATAAGTTGTCTTGGGCTTAAGCGCTAGACAGAGGTGGATTGTTGATAAGCCACCCTTCTGCGCTCTCATTCCATGCATCTGAGTTGGTACAGAAAATGTTTATAAAATAAATACTCCTATGCTGTAATTTTTCTCTCCTACTTGATATGCATTGTTCATTGAAATTGAAAGTGCCACGTAATGGTAGTATTGTCTTGTAATGTTGTAATAATAGTATGTGTTTTGTAGTTGAAATTTTGTTAGATTAAATATTTGTTTAATATTGATGTGGAATTGATTTATTGCTAGATACTCTTCATCAATTGATTATGATTTTGAGTTTGATTTAATATTTTTTTTGTTAGCATAGACTACAATGTAGTTTGCATTGTAAAATGTGAATTTTAGTTTAATGCTGCCAATTCAAGTCTCTTTTTTATTTACTATAGGATTTTACTACTTGTTATTATTGGGATGACACCAGTTATTAGTCTACATTTCAAAGGTTTGACAAATTGCATTCCAATTGGCTAAATTAACTAGTTGAATACAAGATCTTAAAAAGACTAATTACAATGACAATGCATTGTAGAATGTATCGTTCCTCATTATAACATGTGTTGTACTAGGAAGGATTCAAAACATGAAACATAAATATGAATACATTATAATGATAATTCTATTTATTTGTATAATCAATAATTTAAATAATAATTATTATTATTATATTATTAATTATATTATTATATTGATATTTAAAATAAGAATTTTATACTAAAAAATAACAATTTTATAATTAATATATACAATAAATAAATATTAAATATGAATATGAATATTACACAATATAATATATTAATCTTTAGATCAGTATAACATTTTAATATTTAATATTTATACACAAATGTATTTTTTTTTCTAAATAAGTGCTACCAGTGGGGGTAGCTCTCATTATATTATAACTGAAATACATACAAAAACCTGCTATGAGACAACATTATGGGCATACAGATAAGCATACAATCCTTGAGAGTTTCAAAGCACATGAAGGCCATCTGCCAGCTCCATCACCTGTTGTACTTGGGAGGGTGAGAGGAGGTCACCATACTGGCTGATAAAATATGAGAAGGTCTCCATATTATCCCGCTCGATGCCCTCTCAGTAGAGTGCCAGCGCTTGGGCAGATACAATTGGTGTCTTCTTCTTTTTGTTGACAGCAGCTACATCAAAGATCCCCCCAATCCATCCTCAAGTTGGCCATTTGTTGAAGGCCAAATTTGTTGCATGGGCAGCCTCCCTCATTTCCTCCTAGACATAAGCATTCGCCATGATTTTCTTCAAGTTTTCCTTCCCAGGATGAGTACGCAGTTTGCCAGGAATTTGTCATAGAGGAAACTGTCATGGATGTGTCCCTCCGATAGGCTTCTCTCCCTAATGACCTTAAGGATTGCTTTGGCCACATGATCAGGGTCAGCCTTAAATAGTTGTTTGATCTTCTCCATCCTCATTTCCGCCAGTACTTCTGCCTACTCTCTCCGGTCATCTACTTCCTCCTCCTCTCTCTCATCCTCACTCTCTAAATTCTCTGAACTCTCTAAGCTCAAAGCAGCTCTCTACTGGCATATGCAATCACATTCTATCTCCATGTTGAAAGCCAATGGGAAATTTCTCTTCCAAGCTCATTATAAGGATGTCATTTTACTATAATATAACATAAATATTGTAGAAATTCTTAAGATCAACTAAATGGATGTAAGTACCAAATTGAAGTAGTTTGATTGTGTAAACAAGGAGCACATATAGGAGACCAAAGGTAGTTAGTAGTTGAGAGGACTCTACAACTAAGAGTGGTCATCAAGTTGACTCCCTACAAACTATCATGAGTGGCTAGTTTAGTGGGAGACTTGATGACTCAACTAACCTCCTAACAACCTTAACATGTGTCAAGATTGTACAATGACTCACCTAAGTAGGATTAAACCTATGTGTATAATATATATTAAATATATATATACACTAACACCCCCTTAAGCATATCTTAGGTGGGCATGGATGAAGTGAGTCCTGGTGACAAAGCTTGGTGAAGTACCCATGTACAATACAAGTATGAAATTGGGTCCTAGCAACTAGGCCTGATGAGGTATCCAAGTACAATGCAATCTATTAGAAACAAAGAAAGGTAGAAAACCCTGTGGAAAAAAAATACCCTCCAAAAGAGAGAAAAGAGAAGGATTTAGGACCTTCTGAAAAGATGTCCCTTGATGATTGGAACATCATGATGAAGAACTCTTGAAGCATGTAAAAGTTGTAAATTTTGCCGATGATGGACTAGTGTCTACTAGAATCAACAAATCTTCAAGAAATGTAGATTGAGATAAGAGATACAGAATGTTAGATGAGTGATCATTTGAACACTACTCAATGATGTACACAAATTCAATCAAACCCTGTGAAGTCAAAAATGTAGATAATATTGTGAAATTAGGAGTACTAGAATCGCAAAAGTGCTCCACAAGAATAATCCCTCATGCGAGATATAACAAAGAAGATTCCTCCACTGCTTCATTGAAAGAAGCATTAGCATGTCACACAACATAGTCCCCCCTTAATGCTAAGAGATGTGAGCAGACCAACTGAAATAGAAAGTGTGCAAGGAATGTAGACCAAGATGTAGGTCCAAAAAATGTACAAGAACCTAAAAAAGGGTGTGCATAAAGGCACACATGAATGAGGTGAGAATCACGATGATGCAGAGCGCACAATGGAAACAAACATAATAGATCAAACAGATCAACTCATATACATCGCTTGACTTGTTATCGCCGGTTCACATGCACCGATTCACCATTACACTTGGTCACTGCTTGTGTCTGCCAAAAGATACATTCTCAATGTACATTCCCTACATGCATTTGTGACCTACATTCATTGGCCAGATTTCAATCATCGGCGAACACTAGGGTTTCCTACGCCGCTACTCCTATACACCGTTGCACAGTCTGCCTTCACCGAACCCTAGCACATGGAGATGCTAGGCAATCAACTATACGCGACCCGCGATCTGGAGCACCTGCACTATCGAACAGGAAAAAAAATGAAAAACACAAACAAATATTTGTACAATGAAGCCATTCCACTGATTTCGATAGAAATCTTATCAATGGAATGCTTCACATCGACATTTTGCAATAATGGGGAAAACAGGAAGGAAGGAAAACTACAGCTATGTAATTTGTATTTATAGAAAATGGGAAACAAGTTGACGACACAGAAATAGTTTGATTCTCCTTACCAAAGCTTGATTACATTCACACAATCACAATATCATATGACTGAGTACAATCTCAATCCCTAATCCATCTGCATTTGATTCATTTCCCTGAGTTTTATAGATTCACCCAGAGTAGTACCAACTGACTCCAAGCGGCTGGGAGATCGATTCCAAGCGGCTGGAAGAAAACCCACCGTCCTATTATTTTGAATTGACAATTGCAACCTAAGTACTTGGGACTTACAAACAGAAATTACATGCATTGGTCGAATAGACCTTATTACAACCCAAAACATGATTTAAAACAAAACATGTAATGGTAGGCAGAAGAAAGATATTATTTATTCGATGATGTTGGAGAATACATCAAGTGTATATATAACAGTAATTGACAGTTACGCACAGGTGTAACTGCAGCAGATATAACTGATACAACTATGCAATGCAGTTACTAAACAAGTTAACAATGTAATAATTACGCTAACATTCCCCTCCTTATTACATTGTTTTTACAAATGTACCCCCTAAACAATTCAAATTTGATCCTACCAAGAGATTTGGTGAACATATCTGCAATCTAAGAGTCTATAGGGCAGTACTGGAGCTGGATGTGGTGGTTCAAAACTTGGTCCCGAATGTAATGACATTCGACCTCAATATGCTTAGTGCGCTCATGGAAAACTAGATTCTTCACAAGTTTTAACACACCCTGATTGTCGCAATGAAGAACTGGTGACTTTTCTTCAAGAATGTCCATATCTGCCAGAATGCGACGTAACCAAATCGCTTCGCACATAGCTCCTTGTGCGGAGCGATATTCAGCCTCAGTGGATGAAAGAGCAACAACAGTTTGCTTCTTACTAACCCATGAAATTGGCCCAGATCCAAGATGAAAAACATAACCTGAGGTGGATTTCCTATCATCTATAGATCCTGCATAATCTGAGTCTGTATATCCCTGTAAGAAGAACTGAGTGTTCTTCTTATATTCCAGACCATAATCAACTGTGCCTTGGATATATCTCAACACATGCTTTGCTGCAACCCAATGACACTTCTTTGGTTCCTGCATGAATCTGGCAAGATAGCTTACAGCAAAACACAAGTCTGGTCTGGTATAGGTCAAGTAGATAAGGCTCCCAACCAGCTGCCTGTAGAGAGTGACATCTACTTGAGGTGAATCCTAGAAATGAGATAGTTGCAAACCTTTCTCCATTGGAGTGGACATAGGCTTACAGTTGACCATTCCATACTTTTCTAGGAGTGTCTTGGCATATTTCATTTGGGAGATGAATATGTGGTTCTTCTTCTGCCATATCTCCAAGCCAAGACAATAATGAAGTAGCCCCAAATCTGTCATGTTGAAGGAGTTCTTTAGATCATTCTTGACATCATCAACGAGACTGTCTGAGCTGCCAGTGAGAATAAGATCGTCCACATACAAAACCAGGATGACAATCTCTGTGCCTACCTTCTTAATATACAAATTAGGATCTGAGGGGCTACGAGTGAATCCATGCTGCAATAGCTGACCATCAATCTTGATGTACCATGCCCTAGGAGCTTGCTTAAGGCCATAAAGAGATTTGATAAGACGACATACCTTGTGTGGATGATGTTCATCAACAAATCCTTCTGGCTGGGTCATGTACACTTCTTCTTTGAGATCACCGTTTAAGAAAGTACTCTTGACATCCATCTGCTGAAGCTTCCATCCCTTCTGCGCTGCCAATGCACAGACCATTCTGATGGTTTTGATCTTCGCAGTGGGTGCAAAGGTCTCTTCATAATCAATGCCTTCCTGTTGAGCATATCCCTTTGCTACAAGTCGTGCTTTGTACTTGTCGATAGATCCATCTACCTTGTACTTTGTTTTGAAGATCCATTTGCAGCTAATGGGTTTCTTCCCTTCAGGCAGATCGACAAGTTCCCAAGTATGATTTTGCATCAGAGAATCATACTCTGCATCCATAGCCTTCTTCCACTGAGGTTGGCTTAAGGCCTCTCGAACTGTGTCAGGTTCAGTGCTGTCAACAATAGTACTCATGAGCGCAAGATTCACTTCATTTCTAGTCTGACTCCTGGTTCTGACTCCTGATGAAGTGTCTGGAAGAGTGTGCAGGTTAGAGTCCCTGATTGTACTTTGGACCCACTTTAGAGGTTGACTGTGTTGCTGCTGGTGTGGAATGTTTTCTAGAGGGCCCAGATCAACATACAACTCTCCTTGTAGTTCACTGTCTCTGTGAGAGTCTTCCATATGCTCATCATCTGATTGTGAGAGTAATTTATGAGAAGTAGGAGGCTATTGCGCTTCTTTCTGTGATAAGGAATCGAATGACGATTCATCACATACCACATCTCGACTCTCATGTATCTTCATTGTCTCAGGATCTATGAGACGATAAGCTTTTAATGTAATACTATATCCCAACAATATACACTGAAGTGTCTTAGGATCAGTCTTCTTTCTCCTATTGGCAGGGACATGCATGTATGCAATGCAACCAAACACCCTTAGATGAGAAATTGAATGCTTTTGTCCAGTCCATACCTCTTCCGGTGTCTTGTGTTGCAGAATCTTTGTTGGTGCCCTATTGATGAGGTATACAACTGTCCGTACTTCTTCTACCCAAAATCTTTCCTCCAACTTGGCTGTGGAGAGCATGCATCGAGCCATCTCCATGACAGTCCGATTGCGACGTTCTGCAACTCCATTCTGTTGGGGTGTATAGGGAGCAGTGAGGTGCTGCTTGATGCCATGATGTTTCAGGTATGCCACGAACTCCTTGGAGGTGAATTCCCCCCCTCGATCTGACCGGAGGACAAGAAGAGACTGGCCGGCTTCTTTGACAACTTGCTTGTGAAAGTCCTGAAAGTTGGCAAAGGCTTCATCTTTCTTCTTGAGAAAATACACCCAGGTCTTTCCGGAGAAGTCATCCACGAACAACTGGAAGTACTTATGGCCTGAAAATGAAGCAGGCATGGGTCCGCATAAATCGGTATGTACCAACTCAAGGCGATGTGTAGCATGGAAGCTACTAGCCTAGAACGGATCCCGGTGTTGTTTACCTGCAAGGCATCTAGGACATATAGGCAATGAATTTGAAATTGGAGGAAGACCTCTTACCATTTGTTTGGAGCTGAGCTGATGCAAGGAGCTGACTGAAAGGTGCCCATAGCGATAGTGCCAAAGTCCTATAGATTCTATTGTGGAGGCTGATAGAGCTACTGTAGGGGAGGAGACAGCATCTAATGCAAATAGTCTATCCTTCATAAATGCTCTAGCAAGTATCATACCTTCTCTTGAGATTAGACAGGTCTTGACCCCATCCTTCACCTGGAACTCAACTTTTAGTTTGTGGTTCAGAAGCTGACTGACAGAGAGCAGGTTTGTTGTCAAACCAGGAACATACAGCACCTTGGTGAGGGTACAACGGCTTGTCCCAAGAGGAATGATGACCTTGCCTATACCCTCTGCAACATACTCCTTATTGTCAGCAATTCGAACTCTATCTCCAGTAGGTTGTTTTGTCAGTGCATTGAACAGCTCACGATTGCCTGTCATATGCTTGCTGGCACCCGAGTCTATCAACCAAATATCCCTCGTGGGCTGCGAGGTTTGGGAGACAAGAACTAGATTGTGATGAGTGCCGCAGTTGGCTGTTTCTGGTTCATCTTCTTCTGATACATCATCTTGTTGGGCTGCTACATTTCCTTTGTGCCTTCTGCGATGATGACGGCGTTTGGATGGCTGAGTATCACTGCAACCAGAAAAGCCTTCTTTGCTTGAATTGCCTTTTGTTAAGGCATTGTACCAACAGTTGATAGTGTCATGATTGTTCTTGTTGCATATATGACACCATCGGTTTGCCTTTGGAGGCTTCGACTGTTGATGTTCTTGTTGTTTCTATGGCTACTTTCCATGAAACTTCTGACCTTTTGATTGTCTGGAGATCAGGGCCTTATCTTCCAGTTCGCCTTGAACAGATTGAATGGCTTCTTCTTGCTGCAACAGATTCACCAATTCATCATATGAAACATCTTTCTTGGTGATGTTCAACGTGGTGACAAAGATTTTGAATTGAGATGGCAGTGCTCGCAGTGTAATTGGGACAAGTAGTTTGTCCTCCACCTTTTCTCCAAGTGCAACAAGCTCAGCTCGCAGTTCAGATACCCACCGTAAGAATTCCTCAACTTTCTCACCAGCATGCATACTGAGTGTATGTAGCTTGGACTGTAGATGGAGGATCTTCATCTGGTTCTTCGCTTGGTAGATTGTGGAGAGAGAATCCCATGCCGCCTTTGATGTTGTTGCATCCCGAATGTGAGGTTGAACTTCATCAGTGATGCCGAGTGTTATCAACATCAATGCTTTGGCATCGGCCTTGTCAAACTTCTACCTTTCATCTGGGTCTGTTGGTCTGGTTATGTCACCCTTGACAATTCCCCATAGCTCCTCAAAAATGAGAATAGTCCGCATCTTTGTCTTCCATGCGGCATAATTTGGCCCTGTCAAAAGTTGAGCATCGGAAAGAAGCAATTTCGGGGCAGACATTTTTGAAAAAAACAAAATAATCCAGACAACAAATTTATTATTATTTTATTTGACAGTACATTCACTTTGAAGAGGAAATAGTGGCACGGAGATGAGCACGATAGGCCTGTGCTGTGAGACAGGGACGCTTTGGTGTGCGTTCTACCTCATCTTCGTCATCAGCATCATAACCCTCGTCTAGTTTTGCTCTAATCTTCCTTGCTTGACATTGTACATCAAATAGAAAGTAATCTAGCAATCCTTGCCTAAACAATTCATCGAATTGGAGATTACCAGTGTTTTGCAGGGCATCTAGAAGTGCAAAGTAGAAGCCTGAGCTTTCTGAAACAGTACGTCCGCCTCGCGGTGGCTCATTTGTATGATTACTAGCCACACTACTGGCATCTACTGTGGTGGACATCCACTTCTGATTGAGCAACTCAGTCTTCAAGTGTCTTCTAAAGGGAGTTTGAAATGGTGTTGATGGAGAAGTATTAGTTTAGGCAACGACCTCTTCAATTTACCAGCACCAACCTCTTCAGTCTTCTAACGCTGTTTCCCAGCGCATTACAACCTTCTGATGTTTGCTCCTTGCAATTTCTGCTAGCATTTGTTAGTCCTTCCTCCAAGTCGTTGCCAGAGAACTTCAGACCATCACTTTGGCAGAGAAACTAAGGCATCTTCTTGCCTCTGGTCTGCACCAGGCACTTCCCTTACTCCTGCACATTCGGCAGTCTATGATCCTGCTCTTGCTTCTCAACAGGACTCCATGCCCACGCCAGCCAAGGCTCTGATACCATTTAATGGTAGGTAGAAGAAAGATATTATTTATTCGATGATGTTGGAGAATACATCAAGTGTATATATAACAGTAATTGACAGTTACGCACAGGTGTAACTGCAGCAGATATAACCGATACAACTATGCAATGCAGTTACTAAACAAGTTAACAATGTAATAATTATGCTAACAACATGAACTTAAATGATTTGTGTTAGGTGCCCCTGCACCACACGAAGATCCATTGTTGTGATTGGTACAACACCCATTAAACTTCATAATTCAGTGTGAGTACAAACTTCCCAAATTCCCTCCATGTGGAACACACATTCAGTTTTGTGGCACTTTATGTGAGTGCATTTAGAAACTTATTATCTATTTGAGTTCTTACAAGTTTATTGTCATGAGATAGATTAAGAAGACATAGATTAAGTTATGTCTTGCAAACCTCAATAAAAGACAAAAAAATAAAATTACAACCCCCCGTCCATTTGGAAGTTATTGTCAAATGAAAAAGAAAAGAAAATCTAGGTATAACCCCCCATAATTAAGTGACACTTTATAAGTTGAGTGTGTTTATTTTTAAACTTGCTTAATTTCCCCTATGTGCTTCGCTTTTAGGGCAAATATTTTGCCTTATCATTTTTTTATAAAAAAGCACATAGCGACTTTGCAAATTTAAAAAAACAAAAATAGCTCATGCCAAAAAAGAATGGGAAAGAGGTCAAAGCCCATTATAGGGTACAATAGGGTTTTCCAATGCCCAAAATTAAGGCATGCTACTTGCAGGAGTGGCCAAGAGTGTTATGGAAGCCAGATAAGGGTGATGGCGGCTACAACTTCCTCCAACGTCTCTTCCTATGGCTCACATGAGTTGTCCTTCCACATTGGTCGATAGATCCCTCTGTAGGGTGTGCTCCCTAGCTCAACTGCCCACTCTTTGAATAAGGCTCACACTCCTCTGTTTAGGTTGTTTCCACCTTGGCAAATTATCTATGCACACACACAAAGCCAAAGAAAAAAATGAAGAATAGAGCTCCCCCTTTGTTTACTGTCAGCTTGACCTACACTTTATTTTGAGAGAGGCCAATGACCACTTTTAGAGGTCTATAGTCTATTGTGGAGGCCTGCAACCTTCTAGAGGGTGTGGCCCTTCTACATAAGCTAGATGAGGGCACAAACCACTGATTGGTCCAGGCTACATGAGATAGGAGGAAGAACATGATGTCCTTCAACAGGGGCATTCAAATGACTTCCACTCGCAGCACAAGTTTCACAACCATCATAAATGTGTCCAATGGAGCTCCAAAGAGAGATGCCTGTAGTGAACACACAAAGCTATAGAAATGGATAAATAGAGGTCACTTCCTCTTACACACAGTCACAACTAAAATAGAGGTGATGCCTCTTTTCCTAAAGGATGCCTCAGTCAAAGGTGAAAAGGACACCCTACTCTTTATTGAGAAGGGTGATGGCCATGTAAAGAGAAGGGGCATGGGCTATCAACTTCCAACACCCAGCCACGAGCTTTAAATGGCCAATGACTAGCATAAATTGCATTGGTCAGCAACACACAGTCATTGACGTTGATGTCCAACACCTAGCAGAAGGGAAACATAGAGGATGGATTTCCTCACGCCACAAACAAATGATGGTCAAGCCCAATGCAAGGCACTAACAGGGTCAAAGACCACTATTTTTTAGCACAAGCAAGCACCTCCAAACTGATCGATCCAAACCCCAGACGTGATGGAGAAACTAGACTTCGAATGAGCTCAGGTTTGACAACTTGACCATGGACTTCAATGAACCCACAAATGATTTCAAATTCACTCTGATTTCATGTAAGAAATTCTCAAGACCAACTGAATATCTACAGGTACCAAATTGAAGTAGTTTGATTGTGCAAACAAGGAGTACATATAGGAGACCAAAGGTAGTTAGTAGTTGAGAGAATGACTCTACAACTAAGAGTGGTCATCAAGTTGACTCCCTACAAACTAGCATGAGTGGCTAGTTTAGTGGGAGACTTGATGACTCCTCAACTAACCTCCTAACAACCTTGACATGTGTCAAGATTGTATAATGACTCACCTAAGTAGGATTAAACCTATGTGTATAATATATATTAAATATATATACACTAAAAAATATAAATATAATGATAATTCTACTAATTTATATAATCAATAATTTAATATACATTCTATTATTAATATATAACTAGCTTATATATATTAAATAATAATATATATACAATATGTAGAGAGATATCCTTCACGCGCCTATTACACTTTTTTGAGAAATTGATTAATATTAAATAGTCGCCTCGAGAAGGATATCTCTTGGCATTTGTATATATATTATTATTTAATATATATAAGCTATTTATAACATTATTAAATATAATAATATATTTTTATATTACTATATTATTAATATAACATTATATTTATATTATTATTATAATAATATAATAATAGTGTATATTATTATATTAGATATATTATTATTTAGTATATATGCTAGTAGTAGTCACTCAATGTAAAAAATTAATTGAATTAATATAAATTACATAGTATAACATTATTAAATATAATAATATTATATTTATATTATTATTCCATTATAATAAATGTTAATCCTGACCATTATTATTTTAAGCCCTAATAAAAATATATAATATTATAATAGCATAAATATTATTATATTATATTATATTATATTTCATTATTATATTATATTATATTATATATTAATAATAACATTATTAATATAATATTAATTATTCCAAACCCTAACTATTTTAAACCATAATTATTATAAATCCTAATTATTTTAAATCTTAATCCTAATCATAATTATTTAAAATCGTAACCTTAATGCTCATTTTAAACCTTAATACTAATTATTTTAAACCCTAACCCTAATGATCATTTTAAACCTAACCCTAACTATTTTAAATCATAATTATTATAAACCCTAATTATTTTAAATCATAATTATTTTATAATAATATAAAAATAATTAGTGTTATAATAATTATTATGATAAGAAGTTATTAATACTAACCCAAGTTCTAACCCAAACCCTAACCTAGATTTTAATCATAGTTATAACCCTAATACTAACCTAAACCCTAAACCTAACCCTAATTCTAACATTGGTTATAATTATGGTCCTAACCCTAATGCTAATCGTAATTGTAACCCTAACCCTAAATCCAATAACCCTAACCTTAAGATTAATCGTAACACTAATCCTAACCCTAACTCTAATTCTAACCCTAATGATAACCCTAATTATATCACTAAACCTAATTTTAATTCTAACCCTCACCCCAATACTAACCTAACCCTAATCCTAATTGTAGCCCTAATTTTAACCCCAACTCTAATCCTAAATGTAATTGTAACACTAATACTATCTAATGTTTTTATGGAGGTGGAAGTACCGTTAACAAGATTTTACTAAGGCAAACCCCTAAAATAGCCCAAACCTTTTTCCCTTTGTGTTTGTGCAGATTCTTGAAGATTGGGAATAGCTATAGAAGAATTGGAAGCAGATTGATGAATATAATCCTTAACTCTTGAAAACCTCTTTCAGAGGCTCTAAAACCCTAGGACACCTATGCTCAGTCAACTTTGTCCTCCCAAATATACCCTAATTTCTTGTAGTAACCTCTAGCAACTCTTCTTTGCTCATTCTATATCTAGTTTACTGGGTCTTTAGATCTGCAAGGTACAATTTCTTTCTTTTCACATATCTTCATTATAAAACCCTACAACAAATGAACACAACCACCCTCATGTAGCATGGCTCTCCTCTACGACTATAGCCAAGCTCAGTTTGTGTTCCAATGTTTGATTCACAAAAATAAAATTGAGAGGATTAGTTAAAAACATGATTAATTAGGTCTCTCTATTGTGAAGATTATCAATCACCCTTCTAGAATGATATACAAACTCCTGTTGATGGAAGAATGGATTCTAAAAAATAGATTGGTTCTAGGTGTCATTATTTGGGTATAGGCCTTGAGAGGACCTCAAACACCTAGACACTAGTGTCTAATTGCTACTATCCTAGATATTTGCAAAATAAAGTTTAAGTGGCCTTGGATGTCGACCTTGTTACTCTAGGTGTTATACATTATTATCTTTTCTCGAAAGGTTTTCTTGAAAATGAGTTCATATGCATATATAAATAAGTTTATACCTCCCATTTGAACTAGATGAAATACATTAAGGAATTAATATGATCAAAAGTGTTATGCAAGTGATGAAATCTCTATTGTGAAGATTATGTAGATTATATGATGCTCTCCATTACAGGTTTCTAACATTCATTGCAGATTCTAAGGGAATCTCCTTCCTTCATCTCCATCCTTGTGGCAATCTTGAGTCATCCCACTATGGTTTGTGTTGTGGTAAAGGTACTTTATTACAACATTTCTTTTATTATTGGTTTTTCCTCTGTCCTCCAAGGACATGCATTCTCTCATCATCATTTTGGCTATTGTGGAGGTGGAAACACCATTCACAGGGTTTGACTAAGGCAAGCCCCTACAACAACCCAAACCATTTCCGCTTTGTGTTTATTTAGATTTTGGAAGATTGGGAGCAAGTATGGAAGACCTAGAAGAAGATTGATGAATATAAGCCCTGACTCTCAAAAACCCCTTTCGGAGGGCCTAAAACCCTAGGACACCTATACTTGGTCAAGTTTGTCCTGAGCCCAAATCTATCCTAGTTTATGGCAGTAACCTCTAACAACTCTTCTCTACTCATTCCATATCTTGTTTCCTAGGTCTTAAGATCTGCAAGGTACAATTTCTCTCTTTTGGCATATTTTCATTATAAAACCCTAGATCTAGGTCAGTTTCTCTCAAATCTCTTAGATCTACAACAAAAGAACATAACCACCCTCTTGTAGCTTGGCTCTCCTCTAGGACTATAGCTAAGCTCAGTTTGTGTTCCAATGTTTGATTCAAAAAAAAAAGAAAATTGACAGGCTTAGTTAAAAACATGATTAATTAGGTCTCTCTCTTTTTCATCAAATAGGAAGATTATGTTCCTTTTAATATTGTTGGAGAGGAAACAACAACAGGCTCATGAAGCAGAATGGAGAGCCTTTACATGAAAAAATCCTTGACAAACTAAATCTACTTGAAGAGGCAGCTATATAGTTTGCAAATGAAGGTATCAAAATTATTGATCATTTAAATGTTTTCAATACTCATATGCCAATTAACTAGTATGGGTGTGAAAATTGAATATAAAGATAAGGTAGTTACATTATTGTGTTCATTGCCAGAATCTTGGAATCACTTATCACTTCCATTAGCTTTACCACAACGGACACCCTTGAATTTGATTCTGTTGTGGGAGCTTTGTTTTTTGAGGTGTGGAAGAAATCTAATACATAAACTTGCAAACCAGAAGAAATAGTCACTAGAGGTCAATCAATAGAAAAAAGGAGAAAATTTAAGAGGTACATCAAGATCTAAGTCAAAAGGCAAAAAGGGTAAGGGAAAATGTTGGTATTGCAACAAAAATGGGCATCTCAAGAAAGATTGTTGGAAGAGGAAAGAATACAATGATAACTTCGAAAAGGAAGCAAATCACATTGAAACAAGTTTAGGTATAGTTGATGAAGTACTATCTATTTGTAATAGTTCACAATATTATGAGGAATGGTTATTAGATTTTGGTGCTTCGCATCACATGTTTCCACATAAGAGTTGGTTTTCTTCTTACCAAACTATTGATGAAATGTTGTTCTTATGGGAAATAATTTGTTTCTTTTAAGACTATTGGGATTGGGAACATTAAGATTAAAATGTTTGATGGTATTATGAGGACTTTGACAGAAGTAAGACATGTACCAAAACTTTAAAAAAAAAAATTCCTTGGGAATTTTAGATTCTAGATGTTATAAATCTACATGTCAAGGTGGATCACTAAAAGTGTCCAAGGGCATAATGCTGGTAATGAAGGCTACAAATATTGGGAACCTTTAAAAGTTACAGGGGAGTACTAAAATAAGTGAAGCAGCAGTGGTATTTGAAAAAGTAAATGAATCTACTCATTTATTGCATCAGTGATTGGGCCATATGAGTGAGAAAGGGTTAAAGGTACTAGTAAACTATAACTTACTTCCAAATTTGCAATCTATGAATTTGAATTTTCTCAAGTATTATATCTTTGGAAAGCAATGTAGACAAAAGTTTAAAATAGGTAGTCATACAAGTAAGGGTATCCTAGATTATATAAATTCAAATGTTTGGAGACCATCCACTATAGTTTCATTTGGAGGATCATCATATTTTATGACATTTATATATGATTACTCTAGAGAAGTGTGGGTCTATATTCTTGTTATCAATCAGATATGCACCTTATGCTAAGCTTACAGAAGACTTAGCTATCTATTGACACATGGAAACACTCTCAGATTGTGGGTAATCTGTATTAAGAATGAATCTCCAGAGTGAGCTGGTTCTCTGAATGATTTTTCTAATCTAATTGATTTGCAAGGAAAAAGGGGGAAGAAGAATTGAAATGAAACTCTAAACTCTAAATTTTAATCTAAATGAAATATTTCTACTCACAAATAGCCCTTCAAACTTAAACTTCCACAACCCCACCTACGAGATTTGACCCAAAAATAATTAATAATAAGGTTCAGATTGAACACAAATTACAAACAGGATCAACATGTAATTTCATAGTAAAGAGACATAATAAAGGACATAACATTGCCACAATGAGACATTAGATTAAAATTACAAAATAGACCAATAGATGAAATAGGGAAACCTGTTATATTGAACTAGGAGTATAATGCAAAATATACTAACTGAGTCAACTGCCTATATACAAACTCTCTGTGTGCTCAAGAGAGAAGAAACAAATGGTATCAACCAACTAAGAAAAAACTAAGTTTTTCTCCTATAAATGCCTCAATGAGATCTCTCCAAAAAAGATCCTAAAAATAGATATAGGAATCCATTTTCAAGCTCCTCAAAAAAGTCAAAAAATAAGCCCTCAAATTGCCTCAAATATGTGAAAACAAACTGCCAAAAAGATCCTCCTATGTGGCCCCACCAAAATCTGCTTTGTCTGTCCAAGTAAACTCAATTTTTTGTCTACATCTACCTCAAAATAAAGCAAATCCAGAAAAGGATATTTGATTTTCTTTAAATAGCTTTAACTACATAAATAACATTCATTTTAAAGCAATTTATAAAACATTGCTTTAAAACAAAGCTTTATAATGTTTGCAGTTTTGTCCCATATCTTGATTCAATTTTATTTTTGCAAAAAATACATGGCTTATAATTTTACCAAGTATGCACATTACTTATCAATTGATTTTCAATAAAAATCATAAAAATACTTGGGGCATATTATAGTTTTTTTGCAAAATAAAACCTATGAGGCCTATCTTCTATTTGATCTACAAAATATCTCTTAGGGGCATATGAGCTATCTTCAAAAGGATAAAAATAAGTTTAAGGCACTAAACCTTGGCATAGCACATGCAAGGGAACCTAAGGTTTGATCATTACTCTAAGTCTTGGGACTTAGGCATTATGCAAAAATATTTAATACCATGATGGGTATTAGTTTGTGCCTTCAAAAATGAATAGAATGTGATTAAAATCACAACTCGAATTAGGGCTTCATCGAAACACTAATGACAAAATAGATCTAGCCCTATTCTTTCAGGCTCATTTTCACTTTTGCATTTTGAAAAGGGGTTTATGCAGCCGCCTTCAAACTGTAGGGTTTCAAGCTGAAACTTGGACATTTCTGAGTTGATTTTGTTGGACCTTGCATCAATCTCGATAGGAAACCAAAGGTAAGAACTCTCTACTTAATATTTGTTCCATTTTTCATTCAGGGGATAATCCAGTTTTAAAGCCGCTACTGTATTTATATTCTCTGATGCACTTGTTGCTATATGTACTTGTTACCCACTTCTCGTGCTCTAGCCGCCATGAATAATACCCATTTGAGTTTCATTCAAAAGTAAAAATGAAACAAAGAGAAGAAGAATCTTCAGCTATGAATATCTTGCAAGGTGAGTCTTTTTAAGATTCAAACTTTAGACATATTCTTGGTTGCTTCATAGTTTCCATGACATTCTATAGATCTCATGGTTAAAACCCATGGACATAGATCTCCATTTTCCTATAGCTGAACTACAATATTCTTCCTTTTCTGGATACTAGGCTGCGACCATTCTTGCAGATTTCTTCATAAAATGACTAGTCAATGATCTTAATATATGTTGGTCTAATAAAACAAGATCTTTTCACTATAGAAGGCCGCAGCCTTAGTAGAGTTCTGAGTTTGAATGATGTCAAACATCCTCTTTTCTTCTTGTATATGAAACTTTCCTTTTGACAGGCCACGACCATATATAAACATTTCTCATTTTTTCTTATGTGATCTCACCAACACATGCTCAAAATACTTTTATATCTATATCTGCATTTGTATGAAACCCATGTGGGTATTGTCTTTCATGAAGAAAATATATCCCTTTCCTGTACATGACATTTTGTGTCTTAGCTATACATATTTCTGTGTTCATCTCTTTGAAAGGCCACAGTTCTTGTGATCTTGAATGGTAGAAAGAACTCATTTCCTTTTAAATCTGAAGGCTTCTAAATGAATTTTTCAATAGGGTTTTGGTGTTCAAGCATAAGAAAAATATATTGAAACATTTCCTTTTTGCGGGCTTGTTTCTATGAGGTCGTGAACCTGCTACTATAGCTTGAAATTTTATTTAAAACCCACAGTGGGTTGTCCCTCCATTTACTTCCTATGTATGATCTTGTTATTTTGTGAACATAAGTAGTTTGACCCATCAAAAATCTCATATGGTTCCTTGGAAACTTGCAAAATAAAAGCATTTCTTTGCATTTTTATCATCACAAAATGTGCCTAACTACAAGCCGCGGGCTCCACTTATGACATCTGAGCATTATTTTTTTTGTTGCATACCTGTATATGAGCCTGCTGCCTTTCATTTGGTCAAAATAATGATATCCTTTGCTAGGACATGGACCATGATGGGATGCATCAGATAAAATATATGTTGTTCTATGTTTTTGTTGTTCTACTTGCACCTTTCGTTGTCACTCTTCCTGTAGATGTTCTTTTCTTGTAACATGGTAACCTATGCATTCATTCATGACATCATAAAAATGTGCATTGCTCCTCTGAAGCTATGTATGAGCATTGAAATTTCACATGTATTCTTGACATTCACAGTTATAACTTCATTGTGACTGATTTGATGAATGTGCCAATTTCATTCTTTCTCTGCATTCAATTTGAACAATCAAACTTGAATCCATTATAGGGCACTTTACTTGATATGATACTACATTTGTTTACTATACATGTACCATTCCAAACGTGTTCTCGACTTCCAAATTTCACTATAACATGGCATATATACTTGTAGTCTACCTCACTGAATCACATCAAATACACTTTACCTAATTGCCCTGCAGTTGATAATGACATTGAAACTTCATAGAGATGATGTTGCTTCATCATGAGTGCATTTTGTGAATGAGAAAATACATGATGTCCATGTCATATGTTATTGAAGGTTGAGGCCCCTCTATACACTTGGCATGACTATGTTCAATTTGTAACATGTGATGTATCATCTATTGTTCCATTGATGACTGATACTACTACTATTTATATTTCTAGCTAAATATGTCTCACAATGTACATACTTGGCTTATTGATTCAATGTATCATATTAAATATAAATGTATATACATACCATGTTTAATTCTTGCAAGTCCTCCACCTTTTTGTATATTGGAAACTAATTCAGATTCACTTATTTGATCTGGAGGTGCTCTCTTCCTCTGTGTTGTGACAGTACATTCTCTTTTGATGATCATTTATAGTCAAAATATAAATGCTTCTTTAATGCTCTATAACTGAATATGAACTCCTTTGTCATTATTGACTGTTGTTTAGAGGAAAATTGGATTTGCTAAAGTTCTAGTGTTTAGATGCTTAAATCCTCCTTTCCACCTTACATTCAAGGATCTAGGGTCGAGTGACGAGCACTATCATACCCTAGGGCACTTGCAAATGTAGTGAAACTTGGATTAGGGAATTAATTATCAATTTTTCCTTCTCCTATGCCCAATCAACCATTAAAACCCTAATTATGTAAATACGATAACAAATTAATGATTTACAAAAAAAGCTCTTCCAAACAGGAGTAAAATACTGAATTACAAAGTACCTATTTTCAAGGTTCTGAAGAGGAACAGTCAGGGAGACTGAAGTGAGCACCTAAGTCCAAGGTGCCTACTTTTTAAGGGAATCTAAACTTCCTTCTGACACTGTTCAGCCCTATAACTTCTATTTCTTGAGATCTATCTACAGAGGACACTAGAGTGAGTGCCCAAGTCCTAGAAGTGCTCCTTTATCTAACTTTTCTTTAGATCCTGAATCCCTGATGCATGCCAAGCCTTCCTGTAACTCCACTTTTCCCAAATATGACAGCTGTAACCTACAATCACAAGACTTGGTTTGGGGGTTGTGGTGTTTAGAGTCTTGCCTCAGTCAAGCCCTGAAGGACACTTAAGTCTCCAAACACTATTGTCAGATAAAGAGTGTGTGCCCTTGCGAGGTAGAGGAAAAAACCAAAGAAATCAATGATGAAAACACAATATTATGTAACCTTGTAGTGAAGCTCTCATTCGAGGAAGATGCTCTTCATGCCATGAGGAAAATGATGCTCAAATCTATAAGTATCAACACACAAAACATACAAGTCTGCTCTTGCAACACAATAGAAGCCTTGAATCACCTTGAGAACACAATGATCATCTAATTGAAATCTACTTTCCAAATGAATGCCTAAGCATGCTTATATATGCAAATACAAGCACTCCCACCAAGATTTTAAAAATCAAACTTTACCATGTCGGCAAAATAACCAAATAACAGTTTGTTTTCCTCAAAATCAGCTACGCTCATTTTGTAGGATGACCCCTACGAAACTTGTTTGTTTCGTAGCCAACACTCTAAGTTTGTAAATCAAGTCAAGTCTTCTTGGTGTCATGCGAAGTCATCTAATACCTGAGAATAGATTGTAACATCTCTCTTGGTCAATTACTTGAAGTTTGTGAAAATGGACCAGTTTATAGGCTTGTTAGAATATCTATTTTTGACCTTTTTGGGTGTTAGGAATTTTTCATAGTTCACATGTAGGGGTGGTTAAAAACCCTGCCCATACATGTAATATGATTGTTCAAATGCATCGGCGGTAAAAATGACTGCTAGTGCACTTTGGTGATTAGTTTAATATGCACCAGCAATCATTTTGATCACTCATGCAGGTTCTTGGGTTTTCACCTTACATGTAAAGGCGGTAAAAATGACCGCCTAAGCATCTCCAAGTTCTCTCAAGTGCATTAATGACACTTTCTATGGGGTTTTAAGACGACTCTTTTTATGTTTTTTAAACACTTTTTTTTTTCATTTGTTACTCATTTTTTCTTCCTAATAATCCTCTGAGATCATAGAAACCCTCGACCTACCTTTTGGCATGCAAATCTGATCAAATCAATTTGCATTGTAGGGTTTTCATTTTTTCTTAGTGCTCATACCAGGTAAGTCTCTATTTTCCCTCTTTTCATTTTTACCTTTCTAAGCTTAGGGTTTGCATGAAGAATGGATGATTATCTGCATTTTTATTGTCTTTTTCTTTATCAATGGTCATTTTTGTTAAAACCTTAGTGGTAGTTTTGAGAAAGTTCATCTTTGTTTCTTTTGAACCTGTGTCATTAGCAATTTTAGCTGATTAGTGTTTTTATTTTGAAGTGCAGGGGTGGCGATTTTTCCCACCCATGCCTTTTTCGTCCCTACATTCAAAGTCATGAGTTTGTTACATACATTAGCGGTGAAAATGACCGCTCGAACACTTTTGACTTGCTTTGTAAGACCAACATGCAGGAGTGGTCAAAATGATCGCTCGTGCACTTAAAGACCTTATCTACTCACATGTAAGGGAGGCCAAAACAACTGCTCATACACAAAAGTTCACGAGTTTTACCAACATGCAAAAGTAAACCTTTTTCTGCCTGAACATGTTTGCAAAATTTACCTCCCACATGCAGGAACGGCCATTTTGACCGCCCATGCATGTCTCTCTCAAAATTTCCTAACACTGGGAAATTCTTGCAAATGATGCCTTTAGCCCGTTTTTGCCCAATTTTTTGACTTGCGCATGCTTTAGCCCTTTCAAGCTCATCCTTGTGGTCATGATCATCGACATGCAGTTTCTCAAATTGCCATTTTTCCCCTAACTACAAGTTCTTCACTTTTTGTTGTAGTTTCTTCTACGAACTACCGAGGTCATCACATCATCTAAAGGTGCTCATCTTCCAAATGACTGACCTATCACCGAAGAAGGCGATAAAGATGGTGAAAAACACAATAGTCAAAGCTCATGTTATTTCAGAAAATACAACTGGACCAGATGTTTGTGAAATGGAAGCAGTAAAGGACATGTACCATAATTCCCTGAAGAAGAATGATGGTGGCAGCTGAAAATCTTTCTTCATGCCTTAGTTTATTTTCAGTTTTGTATATGCAATTTGTATTTTGTTTTGGACATATTAACATGTATTTTTTTAAAATGTAATTACATGTGAGACAAAGGAAGTCCCAAGTCAAATAGGACTCTTTTGTTGAATAAGTCAAAGTAGTTAAATATTTCCTATTTTTTCTCTAGGCCTCTCCCTATAAATAAAGAGGGCCCCTATTGTAATTTGGATCTTTAATCTTGTGCAACAAAGTGCTTCCCAAATTGAGACTCAACTTTGAGACTTTGTATTCAAATTGTATGATCAATTCCAATCAATAAAGAAGGCAAGTTTTGACATCAAACTTTGTGTTGAATCAAATTTGTATTAGTGAGGATGTACATATGGCATTTTTGTTGATTTCTCTTGTTGATTGATTGGATAAAGTGGTGCTTGGTTATTATGATTGGAGGATGTTGAATCTATGTGTATTGAAAGCATTTCTTGGTGAAGGATTATAAAGACTTTGAGCTTGTAGTTGTTCACTTTGTATATGAATCCTATTGAGAACTTGTAGACTTTGTGCTATGATTTTCAATCACATTCGCATGGATTAGTGGTGTTGTTAGTTGATAGACTTTGTGCTCCAACTAGTGATACGGTTACTTTTAAAATCTTTCTAGGGATAATTTGAAGACTTTGTACTTGAAATTATTCACTTGGTTCGTGAATCTTTTTGTGAAGTAAGTTGAAAGACTTTGTGCTTCAACTTACAAGAGTATTGTTGATTATTGTTTAAGTGTAGAAGCATTACTGAATATTATCGTGAAACATTGTAAACATCTTTTCTGAAAGAAGAGAAAAGGATGAATGTCACACCCCTGAAGATTAGTGTTAGAATAGATAAGTTTGAAAGTAGTTAAAAAAGGGAACCTCCCCTTGCTGAGAGGAGAGATTTATCTCATCACACTGTGGTTGATATAACTATTTTGTCATCAGTGAGTTGATGACAAAATATTCACCCAACAGTTTTTGGCAACTCTACTGGGGATCAAATGCGCAACCAAGAGCCTCTCACCTTTAGTTGAAGCATACCGGTCTCATCTTTTGTAATATATTTTTATTATATCTGCTCTATTGTTGGTTAAGAGTATGGCTATCCCAAATCCATGGGGAAACACATTTGGTCCATTGAATTTGACTCAGCCTCTACATGAACTATCTCAGGGTTCACATAAGAACTTTCCCAAGTTCTACAGGGATGGTAAACAACATCTGAATGAGCACATTGTAGTATTCTACATTGCATGTGGTGGTCTCAGAGTTGAGTATGAAGATGTTTCTATAAGACTATTTGTAGAAACACTCCAAGGTGTTACAGCTGATTGGTTCTATCACCTTGTACCTGGAACTGTCACTAGATGTAATACACTTCAAACCTAGTTCGAAGCTAGATTCAAGACAGTAGAAAATGCTTATGCCTTGTTGGCCCAACTTACTCAAATGAAAAAGGAACCGTGTGAGTCCATGCGCGAATTTGTGGCAAAGTTCAATAACCTAAAGAACAGGGTCCCAACTATTGCTCAACCCACAGCTGAGAACCTAAAATGCTTCTTCATCAATTCATAGTTGCCGGAAGTAAGTTTTCTTTTACAAAGAGTAGCACCAGCTGATCTTGCAATTGCTCAAAATTTGGTAGTTGAAGTGGAGGATGATTTGATCTTGGCGGGAAAGTTGAAGAAGGATTATGTTAGGCCTAGTGGATAGCCCCCTTTGGCTTTATCTTCTACAAGCACTATGGATTCTATAGTGCAAAAGTTGGTTGATGAACTGTTAGCTCTGAAAGAACAGGTGTCATAGAATTTGTCCATTCCCTTCTATAAGGACATATCAAGGGGAACTTTTCATGATGCTCTGAATTACCAAGGTAATGCTTCAAGGGATCAGAATCGAAACAGGTTTTCTTCACAACAAGGAACACTTTATTTGGAAGCACCACCTGTGGATGCAGCAATCTTCTATTATGAATTAGAGTAAGACAATCTTCTTCAATCAGAATATGATCAAGGAGAAGATGTTGCTAATCTTTTCACGGAAGGTGAAGAGCAAATAGCTAGCGAATCTACCATCGAGTTCCTGAACTTGGAATATGAGATGGGACAATAATAAGTTACTTTTGGTGAATCTTATGATGTTCTCACATGGTCACAAAATACATCAAATCATAAAGATGTGGTTGGTGACAAACAAGCATGTACACCATATATTCTCACTTCATCCTATGTTCCTAAGACCAGTACCCCCATTGTAAAACCTCAAGATGAGAGTTTTACATCTTCTATAGCAAGTCCATATCAACTTGTTGGTATCACAAATCATGCTGAGGAGACACATTCAAATGATTGAGGCAAGAATACCTATTAAGGGTATTATGCAGGAAGTTCATCCTGAAAGGGAAGCCAGGTATACAGTGACAAAATCTGAGGTTTCAAAAGCTTAGATTTTCTTCAAGTTTTCTGATAGGGGTATTTATTTCTAGACCGTTGATGAAGATTCCAAGTTATTGGATAATGCTTCGAATAAGGCTCAAGAAACAAATGAATCATCCTCTTCAAGTAAAGGAATTCTGCAGCTGAAAGGAAATAGCATTTCCAAAGGATTGGTTTCTCTGAAGAAACTTTTTGATGAGCATGCTCACTTTGTCAAACGGCAACGACAGTTGGGACCGAATTCATCGGCGAGAATAGGACAATGCAATCTAAATGCAAAAGAAGATCCCATAATGGCAAACACTGGGAAGTGTTACTCTTTTAATAGTAAACAGTAGACAACATCTGAAGCTTTTCTCAAAGTAAAGTGACAGACAAGTTCGTGTATTTTGGTAAATTTTTTGTGTCTTTTTCATTTTTAGTCTTTTTATGTTTTTGTTTAGTTTTTTTTTGTGTATTTTGTTTTGTGTCACCTGACTCTATAGCTCAATGGATGGATGAAGGCACTTAGAGAATGGATTCTTCTCCCTTCGATCATTTCAAACGATGATCGAAGGAAGCTCCCCAGTTAGAGCCAGTTGTTGTCCTCAAAATTAGCTACGCTCATTTTGTAGGACGACCCCTACAAAACTTGTCTGTTTTGTAGCCTAAACTCTAAGCTTGAAAATCGAGGCAAGTCTTCTTAGTCTCATGAGAAGTCATCTAATACCTAAGAATAGCTTGTGATATCTCCCTTGGTCGATTTCTTGAAGTTCTTCAAAATGGACCAGGTTATAGGCTTGTCAAAATATCTATTTTTGACATTTTTGGGTGTAGGGAATTTTTCATAGTTCACTTGCAGGGGCGGTTAAAGACCCTGCCCTTACATGTAATATGATTGTTCAAATGCACCAGCGGTAAAAATGACCGGCAATTCACTTTGGTGATTAGTTTAATATGCACCAACGATCATTTTGACCGCTCATGTAGGTTCTTGGTTTTTCGCCTTACATGTAAAGGCAGTAAAAATGACCGCCCGAGCATCTCCAAGTTCTCTCAAGTGCATTAATGGCACTTCGTGTGGTGTTTTAAGATGACTCTTTTTATGCTTTTTAAATACTTTTTGTCATTTGTTACTCATTTCTTCTTCTTGATAATCCTCTGAGCTCATGGAAACCCTTGACCTACCTTTTGGCGCACGGATCTAATCAAATCAATTTGCATTGTAGGGTTTTCATTTTTTCTTAGTACTCATACCAGGTAAGTCTCTGTTTTCCCTCTTTTCATTTTTACCTTTCTAAGCTTAGGGTTTGCATGCAGAATGGATAATTATCTACATTTTTTATTGTCTTTTTCTTTATCAATGGTCATTTTTGTTAAAACCTTAGCGGTAGTTTCAAGAAAGTTCATCTTCGTTTCATTTGAACCTATGTCATTAGCAATTTTAGCCGAGTAGTGTTTTTATTTCGAAGTGCAGTGGCGACAATTTTCTCTACCCATGCCTTTGTTGTCCCTATATTCAAAGTCATGAGTTTGTTACATGCATTAGCGGTAAAAATGACCACTCAAACACTTTTGACTTGCTTTGTAAGACCAACATGGAGGAGTGGTCAAAATGATCGCTCGTGCACTTAAAAACCTTATCTACTCACATGTAAGGGCAGCCAAAACGACCGCTCATATATGAAAGTTCACAAGTTTTACCAACATGCAAAAGCAAACCTTTTTTCCGCCCGAATATGTTTGCAAAATTTACCTCCCACATGTAGGTGTGGCCATTTTGACTGCCCGTGAATGTCTCTCTCAAAATTTCCTAACACTAGGAAATTCTTGCAAATGATGCCTTTAGCCCATTTTTGCCCAATTTTTTGACTTGCGCATGCTTTAGCCCTTTCAAGTTCATCCTTGTTGTCATGATCATCAACATGCAGTTTCCCAAATTGTCATTTTTCCCCTAACTGCAAGATCATGACTTTTTGTTCTAGTTTCTTCTACGAACTACCGAGGTCATCACGTCATCTAAAGGTGCTCATCTTCCAAATGATTGACCTATCACCAAAGAAGGCGATAAAGATGGTGAAAGACCTAGTTGTCAAAGCTCATGTTATTTCAAAAAATACAGCTGGACTAGATGTTTGTGAAATGGAAGTAGTAAAGGACATGTACCATAATTCTCTGAAGAAGAATGATGGTGGCAGCTGAAAATCTTTCTTCATGCCTTAGTTTATTTTTAGTTTTATATATGCAATTTGTATTTTGTTTTGGACATATTCACATGTATTTTTTCAAAATGTAATTACATGTGAGACAAAGGAAGTCCCAATTCAAATAGGACTCTTTTGTTGAATAAGTCAAAGTAGTTAGATTTTTCCTATTTTTTCTCTAGGCCTCTCCCTATAAATAAAGAGGGCCCCTATTGTAATTTGGATCTTTAATCTTATGCAACAAAGTGCTGCCCAAATTGAGACTCAACTTTGAGACTTTGTGTTCAAATTGTATGATCAATTCCAATCAATAAAGAAGGCAAGTTTTGACATCAAACTTTGTGTTGAATCAAATTTGTATTAGTGAGGATGTACATATGGCATTTTTATTTATTTCTCTTGTTGATTGATTTGATAAAGTGGTGCTTGGTTATTACGATTGGAGGACATTCAAGATAATTTATATAAACTTTGTGTTATATTATTTCCTTGAATCTATGTGTGTTGAAAGCATTTCTTGGTGAAGGATTATAAAGACTTTGAGCTTGTAGTTGTTCACTTTGTATATGAATCCTATTGAGAACTTGTAGACTTTGTGCTATGATTTTCAATCACATTCATGTGGATCAGTGGTGTTGTTAGCTGACAAACTTTGTGCTCCAACTGGTGATATGGTTAATTTTCAAATCTTTCTGGGTATAATTTGAAGACTTTGTACTTGAAATTATTCACTTGGTTAGTGAATCTTTTTGTGAAGTTGAAAGACTTTGTGCTTCAACTTACAAGAGTATTGTTGATTATTGTTTAAGTGTAGAAGCATTATTGAATATTACCATGAAACATTGTAAACATCTTTTCTGAAAGAAGAGAAAAGGATGAATGTAACACACCCCTGAAGATTAGTGTTAGAATAGATATGTTTGAAAGTAGTTAAAAAAGGGAACCTCCCCTTGTTGAGAGGAGAGATTTATCTCATCACACTATGGTTGCTATAACTATTTTTCCATCAGCGAGTAGACGACAAAATATTCACCCAACACGGTCATAAACCAACACCTGGAAATTAGGGCTACCCCAAAATATGGCAGGACTAGGGTGCGGACGCCCAAGTCCTCCCCCCTATTTTGGGTAGGGTATAGCTAGGTCCACCTAGGTCCAATTTTCCATGGAACCTAGGTCACATTCCATTGGGATGCCAAAATATGAACTAAAATCTCCTGAATGCACTCTAAAGACCTGGGAGCTAAACCTTATGAGGGAAAAGCCCCCAAGGGGACATTTCTGACATCACATTTAGCCCCCACTTTAATGTATGTATGAACACGAGGCCCATACATACATTAAAGTAAGTTTACAAACATAGCAAACACATCAAGCACGGAGAAGACACGCCAATCTCATAGAAGATAGTAATAGACACACAAAACATGGAGAAGACAGTTATAGTCATGTAGGACATGGATTAGACAGTCAATGCATAGAAGACACATTCATGCATGGAATACAGAAATGATATATTTTCTTTTCTTTTTCTCATATATATGAAATGCAAATGCAAGTACTAGAAGGCATTGGTCTCTACATATGGGGTAACAAACACGCCACACAAAACAAGCACACCAAAACACACACACTTGAAGACATGGAGAAAACATGGTAGACAAGCGATGGTGTGTTCCCTATTTCTAGGCTCATCACCATCTCAAGCACATTACAGGAACACACCAATGATTGGGCTTTGCCACAACAATCACTGAAGACACACTTAAGGGTTGAGTTAGTCACAGAACTACTCCTTGCCTCCGTAGAGGACTTTTGAAAATGACAAGATGATGCAATCTACTCTAAGAAATACACCATCCCCATCTCCACATAGGGCTTAATAAAAAGGACATACACAATATCCCGCCTCCACATAGGGCTTACATGATTGATTGATTGATTGCAAACAAGTTCAGGATGCATGATGCACTACTCTAGGGTGCAAGTCTCTGCATCTAAGGTCAAACACATTGCTAACATCTATAATAGACAACTTACCTTATATATGCCCCCACCTTGAGGTGGTTGATATCAGTTATCGATATCAAGCATGTTAAGGTAGGAAGAAAACTCACAAGGGAACATCAACTTTTGCAAAGCCCATGCCCCTCGGAGGTGACATGTACTTTATGATCACTGAATGTTCCCACAAACACATCCCTGCAAGAAACATATTAGTATCTACAACATCATGATAAACAACAACATCAATGCATATGATTAATTACAAAAAGATCCAAGCTTATACAATGAATTCAGAGTTCAAGGATAACCAGGGACTATATCACGAAGCTCTCTGAATCGAGTACCACCAAGACTAGATTCAAAGGCAAACAAAGGAGCATGGAGCAGTAGTATTGTTAAGGTTTGTAAATGCAACAAAAACATCATAAAATTCAGTACGTGGAAAGCATGAGTGCTTCCACTAGCCAAGCGTCAGATAAGATATACAACCCCATCGTCATATTAGGAACTAAGTCCATTTTTTTATTGCTCTCGAAAGGGACAATAGGTCCGCATCAATATAAATGTTTATCATCATCCGCCCGCTAGGTGGAAACACTAGAGGAAGGGAAACACTAAATAAGAGAGGAGAAACAAGTGTCTTAGGGATAATCATGTAGGAGGGTGCCCCCAAGTCACCAACCACGATGCTATGTCCGTAAGACACAACACTCAACAATGAAATTAGAGAGAGAGCAATATAGAAGAATGATGATACAAATAGAAGAAGGTCACAATAGAGGCGGTCTCCTGGTATCCTGAACCTTATGGGAGAATCCGAGGTCATCCTAGGAGGCCTAAACAACATATAACACATCATGGGGGAAGCACATCACAAGAGAGATAAAGGGTTAGAGATACTTACCTGTAGGGTCTTCGTGCTAAGCCTCATCATCAAGGAGGTCATCATCCTCCCAAATCTGAATGCTAGAAAGAAGTACAGGTTGCTCCATTTTTCTATCAAATGTATTTTGATTACTTTTTGATCCCTGAAGGGATATTGAAGGATGGATCCCAACATCATGTCTTAGTGGACTAGGTGGTTTATGAGATTGTTCCTTATCCACCTCAAGTACACCAAATAGTTCAAGATAATTAAAGCAGTGTCGCATTGTTAGAATGTCATCCCTTAATGCTACACTTTGGTTAGGAGGGTTGTTCGAATTAATAGAGCTAATCCTTATATTTTCATCTGAGTTATCTGAATGTTCAGTTGTAAGATCAATAGGGTAGCTTGTAAATTCATTATCACTCTCATGATCATTATCAGTATTATCACCATATGTTTGAGTTATTAGTTCCAAACTATTATAAGAAATGTCATGCTCTTCATCTAAAGTGTGCTTTATCAACTCTTCTATTACCCAAGGTTTTGTATTGATGAGAGATAAAATTGTTAAGATCAGATACATAATCAAGGATCTCGAAAGAGAATGACACCAATATATCATTGTGATACATGGCTTGTATATAGGGCATGACATCAGGATATTTACTAATGAATTTGTGAAGATTTTCAAATTTTGAAATATATTCATGTAGAGATTCCAAGGAGCTTTGATAGGCCATTTTTATATGCTCAAATCAATTCCAAATCAGATTTTGAAAGCTTTTCAAAATTGGTGCAAAAGATAAGAGCAAAAATAGCCTAAAATGCTTGATTTTTCGATACTTTTTCAATGCCAATGAATGAAACAAAGGATGTTGTTAGGATTTTGATCAAGGGAAGAAATTTATATGTCTGATATCAGTCCAAAACAGAAATATAATCACTCTCAACACACTCTTGATGCAAATCCAAGACAATCCCAAGTCAAAATATAGTGAAAATATGTCAAAATAGGCACTTTTTTCATCCAAATTCAATGCAAAAGAGCATAACAAAGGGTGTTGTGAGGAAAATTATGATGGAAATAAAATAATATAAATAATAACAGCCACTTGGTGCCAAAATACCCAACACAACATAATTTTAGTGCCACTTAAGGTAAAACCCTAGTGAAAATATAGCAAAATATGCAATTTTTCACGGTTTTTCAACTCCAAGACCTAGAAAAAGGGGTGTTGTAAGGAATTTTAGGAGGTATAGAAAATAATATCAATAATATCAGTCACCTCAATCCATAAAATTGATCACAAAATGCTTGGACTGCAAACTAGGTCAAACCCTAGGGCCAAAATAGCCAAAATGTGCAATTTTTTGCAAAAATTTCACTACAAGAGCCTGATAAAAGGGTGTTGTGAAGATTTTTATGAGAGAGATCAAATTATTACCCTGATAAAATAAAAATAACATGAAAATACCTTTCACAACACACATATGGTGCAAGTTTACAAAGTCGAGAAGGCCAATTTTAATGAAAATTGTTGTTTTTGAAGCCCTAGGTTTGAGATCTTGGGATAAAATTATATGTGAATGCTTTGAAGTCTGATTTATGATTAAATTGACTTAATCTCATATCTAAAAATAATTTTCAAGCCTTAACATGCAAAATTCCAATGCAAAATTAATGAAAATGCATCAAAATTGCTAGTTTTTTGTTGAAATTTTCTATGTAAAAATGCAAATATTTTAAAGCTAAATGCAAATTCACACTAAAATGAATGACTAAAGACAAATGAAAATTTTAATGAGCCTCTAAACTCAGTAGAAAAATATGATAAAATATTTTGCCTACTAACCCTAGATTTTGGAATTACTAGGTTATATAAAATTGTCAAAATTTCCACAAAATGCTAGTAATTAAATGATGAAAATGCAAGGAAATTTTTTTTGAATTTTTGTATTTTTCTATATTTTATATCATATCTGATGCAAAAATCATGAATTAGGAAAATTTAGAAAGAATTGATGCAATTTAGTAAGCCAAACAATGCAACTTTTTTATATTTTCCAAATTTTTCAATTTTTTTGATTTTTTCTCAATGCAATGAAATGAATGACCAAATGAATGAATGAAATCAATCCAAATATGAATACAAACACTCAAAAAGTTGCAATTTAAGTCCAAAAACATGATTTCACAAAATATTTAGGGAAAAATTGGATTTGCTAAAGTTCTAGTGTTTAGATGCTTAAATCCTCCTTTCCAGCTTAGATTCAAGGATTTAGGGTCGAGTGATGAGCACTATCATACCCTAGGCCACTTGTAGATGTATGAAAACTTGGATTAGGGAATTAATTATCAATTTTTCCTTCTCCTATGGCCAATCGACCATTAAAACCCTAATTATGGAAATATGACGACAAATTAATGATTTATGAAAAAAGCTCTTACAAACAGGAGTAAAATACTCAATTACAGAGTACCTATTTTTGGGGTTCCAAAGAGGAATAGTCAAGAACACTGGAGCGGGTGCCCAAGTCTAAGGTACCTACTTTTTGGGGGAATCTGGACCTCCTTCCAACAATGATCAGCCCTGTAACTTCTGTTTCCTAAGATCTATCTACGGAGGACACTGGAGCAAGCACCTAAGTCCTGGAAGTGCTCCTTTGTCTAACTTTTCTTCAAATCCTAAATCCCTAATGCCTACCAAGCCTTCCTACAACTCCACTTTTCCCAAATGCAACACCTATAACCTGCAATCACAAGACTTGGTTTGGGGGTTGTGGTGTTTAGAGGCATGCCTCAGTCAAGCCCCGGAGGAGACTTAAGTCTCCAAACACCATTGTCAAATAAAGAGTGTGTGCCCTTGTGAGGTAGAGGCAAAAACCAAAGGAATCAATGATGAAAACACAATATTATGTCACCTTGTAGTGAAGCTCTCATGGAAGGAAGATACTCTTCATGCCATGAGGAAATTGATGCTCAAACCTGCAAATATCAACACACAAAACATACAAGTCTACTCTTGCAACACAATAGAAGCCTTGAATCACCTTGAGAACACAATGATCATCTAATTGAAATCAAGTTTCCAAATGAATGCCTAAGCATGCTTATATATACAACTACAAGCACTCCCGCCAAGATTTTAAAAATCAAACTTTACTATGTCGGCAAAATAACCAAATAATGGTCATAAACCAAAACCTAGAAATTAGGGCTGCCCCAAAATAGGGCAAGACTAGGGCATGGGTGGCTGAGTCTCCCCCTATATTGGGTAGGGTATAGCTCAAGGGGTCCACCTAGGTCCAATTTTCTATGGAACCTAGGTCTCATTCCATCAGGATGCCAAAATATGAACTAAAATGTCCTAAAAGCACTCTAAAGACCCAGGAGCTAAACCTTATGAGGGAAAATCCCCCAAGCGGACATTTTTTGATGTTACAACTGTAACTAAAGTTTGTATGTTGCATGAACTGAGCTTTCTTCTTGTGACATGGCAACATATGTGGTTTCTTGATGGCTATCCATCTGCACTCTTCAGTTTGTTCAACCATGCATAAAATGATATTTATCTCTGATGCTATGCAATGACCAAAATAGTCATGCACTTATTAAATGAGGAAGTTCATTTGCATTGATTTGGCATACAAATGTTATGGAAGATGCATAGATGGAATATATCTGTCATGATGACATGATATACTACTTTCTTAATCAGCACAGAAGTGTTCTAGTTTTCTTGTAATAGTAAATAGATGAATAATTTCTCCAATGCCTCTACTCTATTTTGGACAACATGAATGAACTCAAAGCTCACCTATGATTTTCACTTTCTCAATGGCAAATGAAGAAATAATGATAGCTTGTTCTTATGCATTGGATATTGTCCTGCATGAGTTCACTTCATTTTTATGATTTCACTTCATTTTTTTGAACTGCAATCATGAGTGTGTTTTGTTCTCAAAACTGATGCACCTCTTTGGACACTCCTTCAGTTAAGTTATTCAATTTAAGCAATATGACTAATGATCTTTTCATTCCATCACCTCTGAGGTTCAGGGGCAGCATGCTGGGCTCAACCCTTGTGGGAGCCCACTTGACACTAAATGCTAATTGGTCTTCAACAGC